>APFE030873058.1:57266-83667 GCA_000404065.3 Pinus taeda
CTAACAATAATAATATAAAGCCACAAAAATAACAATAGAGGGATTCTATGGGGCACAGTAATAAAAATATGGGGACAATAGGGGCACAATAATATTAATAAGGGGTACAACTGCAATAGTAATGGGGTAATCACTAGTATTATAGGGACCCAACAATGGAGCCTTATATGTTGACTAAATAAGCTCGTATCGCAGGCCCTAACTACGCAGGCCATAGTCATAAAGGGTAGCTACAGTAGAGAGAGCAAGTATGAGAGAGAGCTGCAGGCATACATGATAGCTGCTGCGGTAATGTAGTGAGTCAAGAAAGAACCACAGGCATAGAAACACAGTTATGTTGATGTGATACCCTGATACGTTGTTCATGGTGAATATCTGTACGCTATTCAAGGAATGGTGAAACCATATACGCTGTCATATGCACAACAATGAAGAATATATATATGGACAACAATGAAGATATACACAATATATACACTGTCATACACACAACAATGAAGAATATATATACACACAACAATGAAGATATACACAATATATACGCTGTCATATGCACAACAATGAAGAATATATATACGCTTAGTCTATATGCTGTCATGACTATATCCACACCAAACTGAGCTGCAGTCGTAAAGAGGAAAGCCGCAGGAGCCACAGTCATGAAGAAAGGAGCCACAATAGGGTTTGAATGCACCATTTTGGTTTAAGGTGCAGTCAAAACCTCATGGAGCAGTGGATGGTGTCACCGCAGTGAGTTGGAGTCTCAACATTCTCACATAAAGAATGGCAACAAAGAATGGTTGTAGTTTGGGCATGTCACTATCTCTGTCTCAACATTCTCTCCCAGCATACTATAGTCTCAGCATACTAGTCATAGATGGTGTCATCATAACAGTCTTGGTGATAAGTACAATGGCTCAAGCACTTGTGGTTAAGTAGAAGTACAATAATATGAAACCTCAGTGAGAACTGTAGCTTGATGCCTCTCGATGGTATCATGATCCTAGAGACAATCCCAGTAAAAGAAGGAATGTTACCACGGTATTAGTGGACTTATCTCTCAATATTCCCTATACATGTATGATGAAAAGAAGCCCAGAACCCTCACTATATTGGAATAATGTTCCACTGTTTAGACACACATGGAGATCAAACTTTTAGGTAGATCTCATGGATATGATAAAGAAGAAACAATGAGGATCTTAGTGATGATGTAATAGCTTCAATGGTGCAAAAATGAGGATGACCTCAGTAGCAACAGAAAGGAGGATTGATATCTTGGTCTTGGAGAGGCACAACATGCCTGGTACAACAAATTGACGAAAGGCAGCACTTTGATAGGTGAAGGAGTCACCTTAGAGAACCAGTTGAAGCAATATGTCTTCAACTGATCTCATGTGATATCAAAAGTCAAAATACTGACTTCTATTGTAAATGTACTATCTCTCTCACTTTCTCTGTTGAACTTTGAAGAACATAAAAGAAGAATTGATCAAGGGTTTCCCCACATTGGGGTTTGTCCTTGGCTAGCGCCACATCTTATGTCCTCTTGTCTTAGCTTGTCTTCTGTGATTTATATCCATGTTCTATCTATAGTTTACTTTAATGCTGATGTGATTGCTAATCTGAAAAGATATTGGGAAATTAAAATAAATTGCTCTAGCATAGAACATACCTAATGTTAACATGGAATCAGAGCTGAGGTGAATACAATGCCCAAGCAAAAGTGAAAGAGCAATCATGAAAGACAGTTGGGACAGAACAAAAGGATCAATGGGTTGCTCATAATTCACCCAGGGTGAAGTCGATGTAGAGAATATTATCAGAATGGCGCTACGAAAGTTTTTGATGGCCCATCCAAAAATCACTTCATTGGGAAGTTCGGATCTAAGGGTGGAAGGAAAGGCGGATGCCTTGGTTACAATAAGTTCGGCCATTATGCGATGGAGTGTCTGAATGGTAGATAAAAATAAACAAATCATTCCAGGGTCAAGGGAATGACAGGTAATATAGTTCATCAAGGAGAAATGGTCGACTCTTCAAAGAAAGCAAGAAACCCCCGACACTTCATCGGATAGATAATCGTGGGATTATACTTGGAGCTGATACCACCTATCTTGGAAAGGGTGTAGGGAATGTTACCCCTAAATTGAATAAGGGTAACTCGATTCATTTACAAAATCTCTTTTATGTACCTAATCATAAGAAGAACCTGGTGTCCATCTCGAAATGGAAGTCAAAGGTTTCAGGGTGGCACTCATTGATGGAAAGGTAAGTAGACTTTTCAAAGATGTTTTTGAGTTCAGGGTTGTATCAAGTTGCAGGATGTCCACTAGGGACCATGTCCATTGACACAACATAGGAGGTCTGTGTGTCAGATGGTGACAGGGATGCCTGAATTCAAAAAGAGCATGAAGGTACATGTCTGAAATGTACCGAAGGAAAATGTTACAAGGGGACAATTCCCCTCATATAGCAGGTCCACAGGTTCTGAACAACCCGAGGAGTTTGAGATTCATGATTGGGAATCTCATATATACAGGTGGAAGAAAGCCCTCTATGGTTTGAAGCAAAACACCTCGGGCATAGTATGAGAGGATTGATAGTTGTTTGATGAAGCTGAGATTCACTAGGAGTGAAGCCGATCCAAACCTTTTCTCGAAGGTTGTGGATGATAAACCTCTCATACCGGCACCTATGTCTGACAGGTGCAGACCCTCTCATTTGTAGGAGACAGAGGGAGTTGGATTTTGAATGTGGAAAGATAAACTGCAAGTCTGTGACTATCTCGAGGATCTTAAATTTCAGAAGTTATATGGTAGTGATGTCGAACCAGATTTGGGGAGTGCCTTTGAGTTTCATAAACTCATTCGCATATGATGTTCTTGGTGAACCTCTGTCTGGAAATATGTTTTGTAGTTAGTATGGTGAGCTCATATTTGGTTGAGCTTCATTGGATTGGTGCCTGGAATATTGAGATATCTTTAGGGCACAATTTCTCATGGATTGAGATAGACTGCCTGAAATATTTCAAATGCTAAGTAGGCAGGCAGTGTGGAGGATCACTAGAGTACTTCTCAGTGCTAGTTCTCCTTGGGATTTGCTTCGATATCCTAGTTGAGCAGGAAGCAGAAGTCAGTGGCTTTGAGCACCGCTGAGGCAGAGTATATTGCTGCTAGCATGGCTACTTGAGAGGCAATCTAGTTATGGAAGCTCTTCAGTGAGATGTTTGTACACATGATGAATACCACTATGATTCTCTGTGAAAACCAGAGGTGGGATTTGATTATAGAGGAATCTCGTATTCGATGATTGCTCTAGTAGATAAACATCAGATGCTGCCTTATCTGGGATATGGTAAATCGATGAGCAAGGAGGCTCCATTGCACTGAGACTGATGTATAGGTCGCTGACATTTTGCAAGTCGTCAAGTGATCCTTGTAAAAGGGTCCTGAATGTTGCATACATTGAGCTCTGGAAGCTCTGGGGGCTTGCGATTCTTACTAGAACAACATACGACCACAGGGTGACTCACCTTCCCTTGGTGGTGTGCACTGGAACACGATGATTCACTCTCTTGTGGGACAAGATGTTTCGCTCTCTTGTGGGACAAGATGATTCTTACTCCTGTGTAGCAGGATGATTAGTTCTCCTGTGAGGTTTGGATGATGTGTTCTCCATGACAAAATGTAGCAAGATGATTAGTTCCCCTGTGAGGTCTGGATGATGTGTTCTCCATGATAATTGTAGCAGGATGATTAGTTCTCCTATGAGGATGAGATTGATTAAGTTCTCCTGTCAAGGCATCCTACACATGCAGTCAGGGACTCATGGGAAGTACCTCTCATTTGATCAATGAGCAGGGAAATGAAGATAGGGACCATAGTAGTATTGATGGATGCATCACTGTATCTACCATACTCCCTACGCCAGGATGACCTTCATTGATCTGGGATCAATGATATAGGTTTGGGACTAGTGGTAGGAGTTGTACCTACTATGACGCTGACTTCAGGTCTGTTGAGACTGGTCTGGGACTAGTGGTAGGAGTTGTACCTACTATGATGCTGACTTCAGGTCGGTTGAGACTGGTTTGGGACCAGTGGTAGGAGTTGTACCTACTATGACGTTGACTTCGGGTCTGTTGTGACTGGTCTGGGACCAGTGGTACATACTCTGAGATTGACCTCAGGTCAATGCAGGGCTAGTCTGGGACTAGTGAGAGTGGTACATACTATGACGTTGGCTTCGGGTCGGTTGAGACTGGTCTGGGACCAGTGGTATACTCTCTAAGACTGATGATACTGGTCTGGGACTAGTGGTAGGAGTTGTACCCATTATGACGCTGACTTTGGGTCGGTTGAGATTGGTCTGGGACCAATGGTACACACTCTAAGACTGACTTTGGGTTAGTGGAGAATGGTATGACACATTCTCGATCAATTCTTCTTCTTCATGGTTCAGCAGAGCTAAGTTGAGCAAAGCAGAGCCAGTAGAGCAGAGCAGAGCTAGTAGAGCTGGTAGAGCCAAAAGAGCAGAGCAATGCAGTGCACTGATGACATAGATAGTACAGTTGGACATATGGATCAACGGATGGAGTTCTCCCTAGTTGAGAGGGAGTGTTAAAATTGGACACTAGGGCCAAACTCCATGTGGATCATCTTATTTATGGTAGCTGATATTTTTATTGGATCCCTCTCATCGAGAGTTGTAGGAATGATCTAAAGATCATTCAATTCTGATAAGTATTTATGAAGTTATGAATTTATTTATGTTATGGACAAATGGTTAAGTCAACCAACATATTACGTAGGCTCAGAAGCCCAATAGACGTGTCTATTCATCATCTACGTTTTTAGTATAAATAAGTGTGGACTTGAAGTCAGTCATACACACACTCCTCATGTGATCTCCTCCCTACGTCTTGGGTTTTTGGAGAAGGAGAGGCACTTTAGAATACGTTGCGCTAAGTGTATGATGCCCTAGCCACATTTTAGATAGAACCAAGCCGCAGCCAAGGGAAGGCTCCTATTCACTGTCCAAAAGAGCTCCAATACATAGTCACGAGATACCCTTAACTTGTTGTTAAGTGTTGCCCTAATATTGCTGTCCATGGAGCCTTATACATTGACTAAATAATCTCATATATGTAGGCCCTAACTACGCAGGCCGTAATCATAAAGGGTAGCTGCAGTAGAGAGAAAAAGTATGAGATAGAGCTGCAGGCATACATGATAGCCACAGTGGTAATGTAGTGAGTCAAGAAAGAACCGCAGGCATAGAAACACAATTCTGTTCATGTGATACCCTGATACATTGTTCATGGTGAATATCTGTACACTGTTCAAGGAATGGTGAAATCATATACACTGTCATACACACAATAATGAAGAATATATATACGCACAACAATGAAGATATACATAGTATATATGCTGTCATACGCACAAAAATGAACAATATATATACTCACAACAATGAATATATACACAGTATATGCGTTGCCATACGCACAACAATGAAGAATATGTATATGCTCAGTCTATACGTTGTCATGACTATATACGCACCGCACTAAGCCGCAGTCATAAAGAGGAAAGCCGCAGGAGCCACAGTCACAAAGAAAGGAGCCACAATAGGGTTTGAATGCACCGTTTGAGTTTAAGGTGCGGTCACAACCTCATGGAGCAGCGGATGGTGTCACCGCAGTGAGTTGGAGTCTCAACATTCTCACATAAAGAATGACAATGAAGAATGGTTGTAGTCTGGGCATGTCACTATCTCTGTCTCAACATTCTCTCCCAGCATACTACAGTCTCGGCATACTAGTCATAGATGTTATCATTATAGCAGTCTTGGTGATAAGTACAATGGCTCAAGCACTTGTGGTTAAGTAGAAGTACAATAGTATGAAACCCAGTGAGAACTGTAACTTGATGTCTCTCGATGGGTATCATGATCTTAGAGACAATCCCAACAAAAGAAGGAATGTTACCACGATCTTAGTGGACTTATCTCTCAATAGTCCCTGTACATGTATGATGAAAAGAAGCCTAGAACCCTCACTATATTGGAATAATGTTCCACTATTTAGACACACATGGAGATCAAACTTTTAGGTAGATTTGATGGATATGATAAAGAAGCAACAATGAGGATCTCAGTGATCATGTAATAGCTTCAATGGTGCAACAATGGGGATGACCTTAGTAGCAACAGAAACGAGGATTGGTATCTTGGTCTTAGAGAGTCACATCGTGTATGGTACAACAAATAGATTTAAGGTAGCACTCTGATAGGTGAAGGAGTCACCTTAGAGAATAAATTGAAGCAATATGTCTTCAACTGATCTCATGCGATATCAAAAGTCAAAATATTGACTTCTATTGTAAATGTAATATCTCTCTCACTTTCTCTGCTAAACTTTGAAGAACATAAAAGAAGAATTGATCAAGGGTTTCCCCACATTGGGGTTTGTCCCTGGCTAGCACCATATCTTGTGTCCCCTTGTCTTGGCTTGTCTTCTACGATTTATATTCATGTTCTATTCGGAAATTTACTTTAATGCTGATGTGATTGCTAATCTGAAAAGATATTGGAAAATTAAAATAAATTTCTCTAGCATAGAACATACCTAATCTTAACAAACAGGCACATGAAAAATAAGATGGTTATCACAAATATTATTCCAAGAAATCATAAACATAATACTTTTTGATTGTGCTTGTAAATCTTTCTATTCATGCTCCCATGAGAGAGATGAAGTAGAGGTTGCAATCACAGATTTTGATGGATTATTCTCTATTGAAATGCAAGAAACTAGAAGCATCTTGAACTAAAAGAGATACAAATACACAAGAGGGACATAAGCCATTGGGGTTGGGACCAAACCCAAGAGTCTCAGCCCTCCGGAACTAACTTAGTGATGAATCAATAAGAAAATTCTCATTATCATTGAATCAATGTCTAATACATCACATAATAGTAAAAAACAATAATGCCAAGTTCTTGAGCTCTATAACTACCTACCTGAAAACGAAACTCAAATCCTAATGATCTCTTTTACGTGCTTATTTATACAAGAGGGTAGCTACTAGGAACTCCATAGAAAAAGGAATATTTGTCTCAAACAAGTCGAGAATGGTGGATTGTGAATATTTCTGAATCGAAAAATTAGAAATCCTACTGCAATCACTGGTTTATCATCTCCTACTTGATTTTACATTCAACAAGTTATTTAATTATTTAAACATTGATGGAAAACACTATTGCAGACTACACTGACATACATATCATAAACTGAAATAGATATGAGACAATCATACAAGGGACACCGTTATTTTTGGACAAATGTCCCTGGAAAAACCTAATGTGGAAAAACCAGTGTAGCGTATAGAGGGTTTGTATTATTAAGCAAGTAGAATTTGAGTACAACAAGTTGACTCTCACACCAGCTAACCTTTCAGAGAAATATCAACAACAAGAAATACATACGAGGGTTTACCTTGTTCTCTAAGTCACAAATAATCCACTGAATGACTGACTCTGGCAAGCATTGTGAAAATCCCAACATAATCTGCTCTGTGCAAGGCAATGTCTTGCCTCTTGGAGACTGCGCCACTTCTCTGCTGGATTGATTTTCTCTCAAGATCTTTGAATTTAAACCTCCTGGCTCAGAACATCAAACTCCCAGAAAAATCTTGAACTTCCAACAATTATCTCACATTTCCACTGCAAGAACCATCTTGGCCCGTGTCAGCTTTGCGTGAGCCCCTTCCTGGGTTGCGTAGGCCTCTAAGTTGCCTATCTACCTAGTACTCGTTGGCTTGGAACTCCATTCTGATCCAACTCTCTGCTACTTCCCCTCTCACTACAACTCAGATCACCAGTTCAATTTTCTCAGCAAACCACGCCCCAGAAAAATCGAACTTCTTTGATCACTTTGTGTGTCTCCAACTCACCCTCAAGCTTCCTCTTAGACTTTTCCTGTTTACGAATCAACGGTCAAGATTAAGTCCCTAATCAGTGGCTAATATTAAAACATACTTGATCCTCATCACTTAGAAGTTTCTCACCCATATTCTTATTAATACACATTTTTTTTCCTAAGTTTAGACTTAGGAACCCCATTAAAAATATTAATTATTTTAATAACTCCTCATCCAGGTGGAATTTATCCAAACGATTTTTGGGTCTTGGAGATATCATTTGTTCTAGCCCCTCCACAAAATTTCGGAGCTAAATCACATCTAATGCTACCCAAAATCAACACTCCCTCTTTGCGAGGAATGTGCTCTAACAATACTTCTCAATAGAAGTATTACACTGATCCATTGCATCAGTCCTCTGTGTTGTTGATGCTTGGCCTGCTGTGCTTCATCCACTACACTGTTGCATCCTGTATTACTGCCCATGACTTTGCCACTGTCACTACTACGTCTGTATTGCAACTCCCTCTCAACATGTTGTGCATGTTGTCCATAACACTGCCACTACTAATTGCTGCATTGCAACTCAATTATTGAGAAGTAAGTAACTGAAACTTCACCCAAAAACTAACATGCTGGTAAGTATGGATGACTCGTGATGCTGAAGCTACCTCCACTTCCAATTTATGCTGAACCTCTATTGCTACTGCGCTGCTGCAATCTATTCTGTGCCTCTCGCACTGCTACAACATCCACTGTGCTACTTCAGACTTTGGCACTCTAGCTCTGCCATTGTTGCTCCATCACACCTCGCACCAATCGACACCCATAATTTTGCTACTGTCGTTAAGGGCTCCCATAGCGGTATATTATCCAAGAGTTTGGGAGCTCCAAGGATCCTTCCCCTATGTAGTCCTCCCGACTATAGCTCTATGTCACCCCACCTCTTCTCCAGAGGTGCACGAACACTCATGGCACAATCCTTATCATCATCCTCCTTGCTAACCTTTCCTGGAGCAACCTTTGAGTCAGAAGCCTCTTCCTTGCCCTTCTTCCGAGGGCACTGAGTGGCAAAGTGGTTCACCACACCTAAAGCATCTGACCTTGGTTATATCCATTTTCTTCCTTTTATGCTGCCCATGTTGTACTGTTGATGCGAGAGTTGCATCCTCCTCCTCCTCCTCCTCCTTGACTTGAGCTCTTTTGCTACTACTTCCTACCTTGGTCAACCTCCTGATCTCTTCCTATTGAAGGGTTTCCCACATTTCCTCCCAACTGGGGAGAGAATATCTGCCGAAGATACTCTGGACAAATGTTTGCCAGTCTTTGGTAACTTCATTTAGGGAAGTCCTGACCATGAACTCAGGATTTGGTGTAGACCCAATGAAAGTCAATTGTTATTGAATCCCTTGCAATCTGAGAAGGAAGGGATTGATCTCTTCTCCCTTCTACATCTGGTACTGTCTCAACTGATTCTCTAATAGCATCTTTCGTTGAAAAGAAGTCCCCTGGTACAAGGTGGTCAATGTTTCCCACGTCTCCCTTGCTGTGTCCTTCTCAACAATGAGTGGGACCACATGATCTTTGACCCTGTCTAGAATCATGCATTTTTCCTTCGCCTAGGCCTCCTCGTACCTTTGCAGTGGATCAGTGTCAACTGGAACAACAACTACTTTCAAGGCATAGTCCTTGATGCGATGTTTGTCTAGGATTGCCAAGATCATAGCCTTCCAGATGACAAAATTGATGCTCCATCCAATCTGTCTCGATCCCACAATCCATTGAGCACCATATTTGCTAAATATATATAGGACTATTTCTTTTATCCCTCTCCTACTGCTAATCTAGCAAGACTCTAATCTAGATTTATTTGGCACAATAAACCCTTTAAGGAACAAGATCCTATAGACTCCCTCTGAGTCTTGATTTCCTTCACAGAAATCTTCTCGCCAAATGTCGAATCACTCCTCTCCAATCCTCCTTTGCTATTGCAACCCAGATCTATATTTCTTTGGCGAGAAATCTGTTAAGGCACTGAATCCCTCTACCTCGAATTTGTCTCCACAAACACTGTTCTGCACCAAAAACGACAACATCTCACCAACTCCTTAGCTCAAATCTGCTCAACTCCTCCAACTTTGACAACTGACTGATTCGAGTCTCTCAGGCTCTGCATTGGCCTAGAGAGTTGACACAATCACTGCGTGAGCTCCTCTCGGGTTTTGCATCACCCTTTACAAGCTAAAAATGCTAATGTAGGCACTGTGTGAGCCTCAACATCACTTTTCTCGCTCCGTGTCACTCCTTTAGGTACTCCTCTTCCTCTGAAACAACGCTGTCACTCAGGACAACTGCTTCTCTATAACAAATTCTCTATATCTCTTGGCTGATGTATTTAGTCTCTTATGATCTACAATGCTCTGGTACCATGTGAAAATTTTGGAATCGACACATCATAAATCCTACTGCAATCACTGGTTTATCATCTCCTACTTGTTTTTACATTCAACAAGTTATTTAATTATTTAAACATTGATGGAAAACACTATTGTAGACTACACTAACATAAATATCATAAACTAAAATAGATATGATACAAACACACAAGGGACACCGTTATTTTTGGAAAAACGTCCCCAGAAAAACCCAATGCGGGAAAACCGGTGCAACATATAGAGGGTTTGTATTATTAAGCAAGCAGAACCTGATTACAATATGTTGCCTCTCACACTGCCTAACCTTTCAGAGAAATATCAGGAGCAAGATATACATATGAGGGTTTGCCTCATTCTCTAAGTCACAACTAATCCACTGAATGGCTGACTCCGGCAAGTACTGCGAAAATCCCAACATAATCTGCTCTGTGTGGGGTAGCGTCTTGCCTCTGGGAGACTGCGTCAATTTTCTACTTGATCAATTTTCTCTCAAAACCTTCGACTTTAGCCCTCCTGGTTCAGAACATCGAACTCCCAACAAAATATCAAACTTCCAACGATTATCTCGCACTGCCATTGCAAGAACCCTCTTGGCTTGCGTCAGCCCCTTCCTGGGCTACGTAGGACTTTGTGCTGCCTCTATGATGCTACTACTACCTCTCTACCTAGTACTCATTGGATCAGAACTCCCTTCCAGTCCAACTCTCTACTATTGCCCCTCTCACTGAAACTCAGATCACTAGTTCGATTTTTTCAGCAAACCACGCCCCTAAAAAATTGAACTTCTTTGATCACTTTGTATGTCTCCAACTGACCCTCAAGCTTCCTCTTATACTTTTCCCGTTGTTGAATCAATGACCAATATTAAATCCCTAATCAACGGGTAAGATTAAAACAGACTTGATCCTTGTCACTTATAAGTTTCTCACCCATATTCTTATTAATACCATTAATATTTTTATCTTCCTAAGTTTAGAGTTAGGAACCCCATTAAAAATATTAATTATTTTAATAACTCCTCATCTTGGTGGAATTTCTCCAAACGATTTATGGGTCTTGGAGATCTCATGTGTTCTATCCCCTCCACAAAATTTTGGAGATAGAGCACATCCGATGCTATCCAAAATCAACACTTGCTCTTTGCGAGGAATGTGCTCTAACAATACTTCTCAATAGAAGTATTAAAATGATCCATTGCATCGATCCTCTGTGTTGTTGATGCTTGGCTCATTGCCCTTCATCCAATGCACTATTGCATCCTTTACTTCTACCCATGACTCTGCCACTATCACTGCTACATCTGTACTACAACTGCATCTCAACATGCTGCATCATGCTACCCATAGCACTGCCACTGCTAGCTGCTACACTGCAACTCAGTTACTGAGAAGTAAGTAACTGAAACTTCACCCCAAAAATTGACATGTTGGTCAGTATGGATGGCTCATGAAGCTGAAGCTACCTTTGCTGCCAATTTATGTCGAGCCTCTGCTACTACTACGCTACTGCAATCTTATCCGTGCCTCTCGCACTGCTACAACATCCACTGCGTTGCTTCAGACTCTGGCACTCTAGCTCTGCCATTGTTTCTCCATCACACCTCTCACCAACTGACACCCATCATTTTGCTAGTGTCTTTAAGGGCTCTTGTAGCCGTATGTGATCCAAGAGTTTGGGCACCTCAAGGATCCTGCCCTCGTGCAGTCATCCCGAATATAGCTCTTTGTCACCCCACCTCTTCTCCAAAGGTGCATGACCACTCATGGCATAATCCTAATCATCATCCTCCTTGTCAGCCTTTGCTAGAGCAACCTTCGAGTCAGAAGCCTCTTCCTTGCCCTTCTTCCGAGGGCACTAAGTGGTGAAGTGTCCTAGTTCACCACACCTAAAACATCTAACCTTAGTTATATCCTTTTTCTTCCTTTTTTGATGCCCATGCTGTCTCGTTGATGTGAGAGCTGCATCCTCCTCCTCCTCCTCCTCCTTGACTCGTGCTCCTTTACTGCTACTTCCTGCCTCGGTAAGCCTCATGATATCTTCTTGTCGAAGAGCTGCCCACATTTCCTCCCAACTGGGGAGAGAGGATCTGCCGAAGATACTCTAGACAAATGTATCCCATTCTTCAGTGCCTTCATTCAGGGAAGTCCTGACCATGAACTTAGGATCTGGTGTAGACTCGACAAAAGTCAACTGGTCTTGAATCTCTTGCAACCCGAGAAGGAAGGGATCAATCTCTTCTCCCTTCTGCATCTGGTACTGTCTCAGCTGATTCTCCATTAGCATCTTCCATTGAACGAAATTCCCCTTGTATAAGGTGGCCAACATTTCCCACATCTCCCTTGCTGTGTCCTTCTCAGCAATGAGTGGGACCACATGAGCTTTGACCCCATCTAGAATCATGCATTTTTCCTTCACCTGGGCTTTCTCGTACTTCTATAGTGGATCAATGTCGAACGTAACAACAACTACTTTCAAGGCATATTCCTTGATGCGATGTTTGTCTAGGATTGTCAGGATCCTAACTTTCTAGATGAAAAAATCAGATGCTCCATCTAATCTATCTTGATCCCTCAGTCCATTAACCGCCATCTCTACTAAAAAAATATAGGACTGGTTCTCTTCTCCTTCTCCTGTTGCTAATCCAACAAGACTCAGATCTAGATTTCTTTGGTGCAAGAAACCCTATAAGGAACAAGCTCCTCTAGACTCCCTCTGAGTCCTAATTTCCTTCATGGAAATCCTCACGCCAATTGTCAAATCACTCCTCTCCAATCCTCCTTTGCTGCTACAACCTAGATCTAGATTTCTTTGGTGAGAAATCTGTTAAGGCAATGACTCCCTCTACCTCGACTTTGTCTCCACAAACACTGTTCTGTACCAACAACAAAAACATCTCACCAACTCCTCAAATCGAATCTGCTCTTCTCCTCCAACCCCGACAACTGACTGATTTGAGCCTCTCGGGCTCTTTGCTGGTGCAGAGAGCTGACACAACCACTACGTGAGCTCCTCTCGAGTTCTGCGTCACCCTTTGTAGGTTCGAAATGCTGACGTAGGCGCTGCGTGAGCCTCTACGTCACTTCTCTGGCTCTGCATCATTCCTTCAACTGCTCCTTCGGCTCTGAAACATTGCTGTCACTCGAGACAACTGCTTCTCTACAACAAATTTGTTGGATCTCCTGCTGATGTCTTTAGTTTCCTATGATCTGCAATGCTCTGATACCATGTGAAAATTTTGGAATCGACACATCAGAAATCCTACTGCAATCATTGGTTTATAATCTCCTACTTGTTTTTACATTCAACAAGTTATTTAATTATTTAAATACTGATGGAAAACACTACTGCATGCCACATTGACATACATATCATAAAATGAAATAGATATGAGAAAAACACATAAGGGACACTGTTATTTTTGGACAAACGTCCTTGGAAAAACCCAGTGCGGGAAAATCAATGCAGCATATAGAGGGTTTGTATTATTAAGCAAGCATAATATGAGTACAATAGGTTGCCTCTCACACTGACAAACCTTTCAGAACAATATCGGTAGCAAGAAATACATACGAGGGTTTACCTTATTCTTTAAGTCACAACTAATCCACTAAATGGCTGACTCTGGCAAGCACTTCGAAAATCCTAGCATAGTCTGCTTTATGTGGGCCAACATCTTGCCTCTGGGAGACTGTGTCACCTCTGTGCTGGATCAATTTTCTCTCAGGAGCTTCGAATTCAACCATCCTAGCTCAGAACATCAAATTCCCAACAAAATATCGAACTTCTGATGATTATCTCGCACTACCATTGTAAGAACCCTCTTAGTCTATGTCATCTCTGCGTGAGCCCCTTCCTCGGTTGCGTAGGCCTCTGCGCTGCCTCTCTGATGTTACTGCTACCTCTCTGCCTGGTACTCTTTGGCTCAAAACTCCCTTCCGATCCAACTCTCTGCTACTGCCCCTATCACTGCAACTCAGATCACCAGTTCGATTTTCTTAGCAAACCACGCCCCAGAAAAATCGAACTTCTTTGATCACTTTGTGTGTCTCCAATTGACCCTCAAGCGTCCTCTTATACTTTTCTTGTTTATGAATCAATGACCGAGATTAAGTCCCTAATCAACGGCTAAGATTAAAACAGACTTGATCCTCATCACTTAGAAGTTTCTCACCCATATTCTTATTAATACCCATTAATATTTATATTTTCCTAAGTTTAAACTTAGGAACCCCATTAAAAATATTAATTATTTTAATAACTCCTCATCTGGGTGGAATTTCTCCAAACGATTTCTAGGTCTTGGAGATCTCATGTGTTCTAGCGCCCCCTCCCCCCCCAATAAAATTTCAGAGCTAGAGCACATCTGATGACCTAAAATCAACATGGATCTTGTTCCTCATTACTTGGATTTGCTTGGTTGCCAATGACCTCATTAATTTCACTTGCTTGGCTGCTAATGGCCTTGAGCTAATGAGAGAGAGTGTGTTGTGATCTTGGGTTGATTGAGGGAGTTAAATAGGTGGACAATCCCCTATATTCTCACCTTATTGTCTACTCCGAGCCCCTATATCAAAATCATCTCAAAAATTGCTCCATTTCTTGCAATTAAACCTTATTAGGCCACATGACATAACACACATCTTTTATCCTTCTCACTAAGCATAATATAACAAAAAATGTAAATAAATGTGAGAAAGGGATAGTTCTAAAGTTGGAGGATGTCATCATGACCCTTATAATGTACCTATTGATGACCCTCTTCAGATTTCTTTCCATTGATATAAGACAATTGAACTTTGATGACTTGTGGAGGTAGAAAATGTTTCCTGAAACTCACGGTACGTGTGGCCACAAAATGTTCCAGACGTGCATAGCTTCAAATGCCCTTATCTCTCAAACCGGGAAACACAATCAAATTCCATAAAAAACCCATTTGAGATAAAAGGGAATAATTTAAATGAGTTATTTTGCAACGTCTTAAATGTTCTATGGAGGTTGTAACACCCACACAAAGTTTTCTTAAGATTGTTGCTCTATGTTTCATCCATTATTGTGCTTCTATAACGACCATACCAGCATGTGAAAGCTGAGAAATGCTTGAGATGAGGTTGTACAATATTCTACGTGCTGCATACAAACTTTTTTAAGCTACGACATGGTTGTGTAAATATACAATGACAACAAATGCGAGAATACCAAGTGCATAGGGCCACAAAGGATGCCATAGGTTTGTAGAGTGACATGGGTTGTTGTAGAGGTCACGAAACCTCCATTTTGCAAACCAATGGATGTAGTAAAAATGCTCCTGTGATGGTGAATGAAGATCTGAGGGTGGAAAACCCTGTAATGCTTGTGGGCCAGCTGTGATACTTATTGTGTATGGACAAGCAAATGGACTCCAAAGGTGACAAAATGAGGTTGGAGATTGTTGCAAAACTTTGAAACTGAAATATGCTTCAAACCCTCAGTCCCAATGGAGCCCAAATTTACTCTAATACCATTGATTCGGATCTTAGGGGTAGGCCCCCAAGGTTTGTGAAATTCCAAAAAAAAATGAGAACACATAGTACACAAAACCACAAAGAAACATTTTATTAAAATAGAGAATAACTGTAAAAGCTACCTTGTGGTGGACAATTTGTCCTTTTACAATACCACGGGTAAATTCCATGGGTGGGTAAATACAATGGGTGAATGAATACCATGAGTGGATGCCACTTACAATACTATGGGTAAATTTAAATTCCATGGGTGGATAAATACCATGGGTGGAAGCCACTTTCCATTCAAATCACTTTCTTTCCCTTCTCTTTCTTTTGATGTGGAGACTGGTCTTCATGTTCTGTCCTCTTCCTAGCTGACATAAGTTTCTCGTATAAGGCCATTCTTTTCCAAAACTTTGTAACACCATGGTTGTTCAACCCCAAAAAGTGCATGATTTCTTATACCATGAATGCTTTACATTGCCAATATTCTTATAATAAAAAGAAAAAATGCATTAATTTGACTTATTATGCCTTCGATTTTTTCCATGGCAAACACATGCCAAGGAGAATATGTCTTCATTCTTCTCTTGAAAATCTTGCATGCTTTACAACTTCCTAAAAGTGATGTGCCATCGCTTCTCATAGGTCGTTCTTGTAATGGCTTTTCTTTTGGAGAATTTCTTGCTTCCACTTCCTTGGAGCAATCCCCTTCACCATACCCCAATCCTTCATAGTGAGGTATTGCTTCCAAGTTTAAAGGTTCAATTATGCCTTGGACATGACTTCCAAGGCCTTTCCCTCATAGACCATCTTAGTTAACAACCTCAATCTAACACCTTGGATTGTTTCTCAAAATCACCAAGAGAATGAGGAGGAATGTGAAAAGAATGGGGAGCCATTTTTGAGTCTTCATCTTTGACTTTCTTTGATAAGATTCCATTTCAATAATTCTTCCATTCTCGATACATTTCATATACCATGGCATTCAGACCATTAAAGTTTCATGAAACTCTGTTTTGGAACCAAAATTATTATGCTCTCATTTGTGTGATGACATTTCACCTATTCGAGTGAAGCTTCTCAATCCAATTTCTCAATTTCCTTCAATAAGAATTCCTTCACCTTGCTTTAATTTGATCTTATTTGTTGTGCACACTCACAAACCACCATCAACCTTGCTGTGATACCATTGATCTAGGATCTTTTAAACAGACTTGGCCTATAAAAGTTTTCTTGTGTGTATGATTAAACTATAACCAAATTAACAATTAAATCAAGCATGAAAGACAATGAAGTTGCAATTAAAAACAAAATGTAGAAGATTGAGAAGAGAAACACAACAAGCAATTGATAACAGAGTTTGTCCAATGTGGACTAAGTCTTTGGATCTTGCCTCGAAGAGAGTGGTATCTTTATTAATTCATATTTTAAGCACTAAAATGATTTATTACATCACCAAAATTCCTCCAAAAACTGCAACAAAGCTAAGCTCTCTGCTACTAAGAAGTAGCCACCAAAATTCCAAAAAAAACCTCGTTCAGTTACTACAAATTCGAGCTTCAAAAAATGGTTTTTTACAAAATTCACAAGCATAAAAAATTGAACTTAAAGATCTCAACTTTGCAAAAATATTGCAACCCAAAGCCTAATATATATCATGCCCAATATAAATTCATCCATGTGCATTATAGATATAAACGACACATAGTTTGTTTAACCATATACCATGTATAACATTTGACCCACATGTGTATTTCAATTAGCTCGCATGGGATTAGTGGGCTGAACAATGGTTACCTAGAGGTTCTGGTCAACGAAGAGGTCATTGGGTCAAGCCTGTTGCCTTCCCCCCATTTCGACAAGTTTTTGTAACAGCAAATTAAATAAAGTATAAGTCACATTCATTACAACATTCACTCGTTGGTCTATTGGTAGAGCGCTAAGATTATATGCCCAAAAGTTGTGTGTTCAACTGCTGTCAATTTCAGTCTGTTGAACTAAATTTTTGGTGTTTTGGGGTGCCACGTGGAACCCTATGATTAGGTCATGTGGCAACCTTCCATCCTTCCACCTAACTTTCCAACACGATGCCACATAATTGCTATGTCACCTTGTTTCTGCTATGTTTTGGGACTAGGTGTTACCACATCATGTCATGTGTCATGTTCATATATTTCCACATCACCCTATCCATACTACCATGTGTTACATGTAATTTTGTCACATTAGGAAAATGAACATCGATTTAGATCTTTCGCTATCCATAAATGTGTCCCAAAGCATTACCCTACAAAGTTAGAATCCAAATTATCCCAAAGAAAGTGGAATTCCTAGATCCCATGGTTCAAAACGCTATTTTTTTATTCCTACGCAATTCTCTAGTCAATATTTGTGCATACACAAAAGGATCTACTAGGAACTGTGCATAAGTACACACTGTCTTACATTGTGACATGCAAACATGAATTAACACATGTAAAAATAAAAAGTAAAGTCTAGAAGCATTGTTAGTTGTATCTATTCTAACTAACAAGCTTCCAATAGTTGCCTATTCATCCCTGATCCCTCCCATCATGGAGCTACTCCCTGTCTTTATGGAACCCCTATCCCACCATTAGTGGATCTCATCCCTTGGAAAATGGATCCAAAACTTCCTCTCCTTGGCCTATAAAGCTAACTGAGGACTGAGGATTGAAAAGGATCGTTGGAAGTAGGCTTATGCTTCACGAATAAGGTTGGAAGGCTATTCATTCAAGGAGAGGGTTGGAGATTGTGGGAAGGGAATTGCAACGCCAAGGCTTCATGGTTGTAAGACTATTGTCCATTTTATTAATATAAAGGCAATTGTTATTTCTCAATTATATATTTGTTGATATAATTTGTAGGATTCCTTGATCACCTACATAGATTGTGATTGCATATTGATGAGTTTATGATACATTATTGGATTAATTAGTCCATTTACCTCTTATGCTATGTACTCGATGCTTTGATCTTGTGTATGTTTCTATCTGTGCAGATCTTCATTAGGACAACATGGAGAAGCTGTGGGAAGTGATGGGAAGATCTCTAAGGCATCGAGGAAGAGTAGATGATTGAAAAATTTGAAGGGGACTTCATTAATCATTTCGATTAAACGTTAAGTGGCCTATATCATAGTATTTGTTCTAGTCAATCATAGTCTAGAGAAAGGTAGTAGTTCCTGGTTGTTTGTTACTAGATTTCTCTCGAGTCTAGGGAGATCACTCATGTTCACAAGAGGGATAATTCCACGTAACAAATTGGTGACTCCGCTGGGGATTTGTCTCACTCTCCATTATTTTCCTTGTTTGACCTTTTGACCTTTTGTAGAAACCCTCTCTGAGTGTTTGGAAATCTTAAAATCTAGATTTTGGGTTTTATTTGGCTTTTTTTATTTTTTATTTTTTCTAAAATTTCCCACTGTGCGCACTTTAGCTTTAGGCATAGAGCGCACTTTTGCGCACTTTTATTTTTGCAAACGTGCTTGTGCACCTTGGTTTACTCTATGACCTACACACATACCTGGAATTTTAAAAAATTTCAGTTTTATCTTGATCAAGTCCAGAGTTTTTGGTTTTTCCTGCTTAGTTACACTTGTCGGTGCCTTCCTTGAGTCTCTATCAAGTTGAATGGGTGTTTCAATTTTTCTTTTTTGAGAAATTATTAATTTGAATTCTTTTGGTCATTACTCAGAGGTTTGTCTTAGTTTCTTAACAATTTTTGCATGTTTTTGCTTTTATTTTTGCAACCTCCCCCCACCAGTCACAGGGCAGGTGGTGGTTAAGTGTTAATCACCTTTGAGTGTCATCATTTTTTATCTTTGCAATTTTTACCCAATTTTCTTTACTTACACTTGATTGGTTCTTTAGTTACATTGGTGAAGGAAAATAGTCTTATTGTTCTTTCGTTGATTTGGAATAATATTGTGTTTGTTTTGAAGAATTCTCTTGCATAGATTACATTTGCATAGTTTTCAAGCAAATTGTGCATAGATTACATTTGCATAGTTTTCAAGCAAATTATGCATAGATTACATTGCATGGTTTGACACTTAGGGCTTTGGATTGCATTGGAAAATTAGAAGCGATGCATTTTCGAATTAATATTTTAAAGAAGAACCTCTCTCCTTACTTTAGCTAGAATTCATCGAAATGAAAATATCACAATATCATGTTTGATTGCATTAAATTTTTGAGTCAGGTCATAATTCCATTGGTTTCACGTCCATTTACCCTGTGAGTAAACAACAACTCTTAAAATCAATACTAATAAAATAAATCTATAATTTGTTTTTTATCTTAAGGATCTTTTCCACCTACATTAGATTAGGTTGTAAGGCTTTGGAATAGGGAAATGAGTTAAATTTCAAAAGCTACAAACAAACATTAGCAGCTTGTGATAGGGAGAAAAATCCATTTACTGCAATTTTTCTCTGGGATGCTCCCCTTACAAAGGAGTCAAGCATGAGATCATATTAGACCCAGTGGAATCATCGACCCCACTTCATTGGTTATGATAGAGCAATTTACACATATTAAAAATGGTGTCAAAAGGTACTTGGGAGTCACTTGGAAATAAAACTCAGATTAACCATGTTGAGAAACTTTCAAGGGGATTGCGCTTTGTTACTCTACCCTTGCGTGTGCGTCTAATATGCGACTGTCCCCCTAGTTAAATTGTTTTATGTGGTAACCTTAGAGATCATACGTTGGCTAGACTCACTTGAACCTTTCTGAAGGGTATTCTTCATTCGAGATGGCATATGAAGTTTACTTGCATTAGACCGTGTACATTAAGCAGGGTCAACGTAATTGGTTCCACTTGCTCTATCTATGGCCACTTTCCACTTTGATCTCTTGGATGTTAGGTTTCATCACCAACCAGTGATTTCGCTGTGAAAAGCTTGTTTGTATGGTTTGAATCCTTAGATTTACTAGCACGTGTTAATTATTTGCTTTTACTTTTTTTATAGACCTTAGGTGTGAGTTGTGATTTTCAATTGTTAATATTGATAGTAAATTTATTTAAGTTGAATCTAATGCCAACAATGTCAGAAGTTACCGATCAAGGAATCCTCGTTAATGAGAATCCTAGTCCTTTTCCTAACCTTGGAAATGTAGGTCCTCCTTATATGGCTACATTATCACTTCCAATATTCATGGTAGGTTTACCCATTTGGTTGTTTTCAACTTCTTTGATCCAAAATACCAAAAATATTCCACCTCAACCGAGTACATCATCTCAACATCCTCAACCTCTTGTTGACCCTTTAACTTCTTCACCTAACATATCCTACTCCCTTTCTTCTTCTTTGCTTGGTAAAAGCCTTGATGCTAGTAACCAGGTGACTAAGGAGAAGAAGAAAGGGAATAAGATGAAGAAGCAATATAAGAAAGAAGTCAACCAATTAACCATGGTTGTAGGTAATGGTAACATTGAGGAAACTTCCAGTATCAATCACAAGCCCAAATACCCTTGCAAGCTTTGTAAGGGTGACCACTTCCTTATTGATTGTCCTAGTATTCCTAAGGTCTTGGAAGTATGGTCAAAAAATTCTTATCAACCTATTGTTGATCCATCAACCAGTGATTTGGAGGTTCATGGGAAAAATTGTAAAGTTAGTTTTCCTTGTAGGTTATGTAAAGGCATTCATAATAGTCATCTTTTCCCTCAAATGGATGAAGCCTCAAAATTTTTGGAAAAACTTATTGTTTCACAACAACAACTTCCAACTGGTTATCATAAACTTTCTCTCAGACCTACCATCAATTGATGAAGAGATTGATATAATTCCAAGTACAATCAATCCCAATATTCCATTGGAAAGTGAAACACATATCACTCAAGTTGATGAGCCATTGATTGATTAAGTGGTCAAATCGATTCTATCCTTGGTCGATCCCACTCTCCCTTTAGAGAGTGAACTTAATACTTCTTATGTTCTCCAGGTTACTTCATATTATTCTACACATGGGGTCATTTCACCTGTTTCCATTGATCCCCCTATGAGTAATGAGGATATTTCCTTTGATTGGAGTAGACTGACAAGACCTCATCTTCCTTCTTCCATCCATTTCCAAATCATTGTGGAAGCGTATGGTAAGAATGTGCAGTGCATAAATGTAAATTAAGGTTCTTTTGTAAGTATTTATCCTCATCTACTTGGAAAGCTTTGGGTTGCCCTCATCTTGTGCTTGTTACACAAAATATTTTGGCTTTTAACAGAACCATTAACGAGCCTTTAGGGATCCTTCCTAAATTACCTATTACTATGGAAGGTAAAAATGTCTATATTGATCTTATGGTAGTCCAAGGTCCCTCAGATTTCAATTTTCTTCTTCGGGTGAGATTGTGTCTATGCTATAGAAATTGTTGTAGTGTCCTATCTAGGGGTGCTAGATCGGTCTAAATTAATTGTCAACCAGGGTGCGTTTACTTAGAGGCGTGTGCCTAAAATATATAAGCATAAAGGATCTACTTTAAACCTATGACTCCTAAATACAGTGCTGGGATTAAATCTATTGTTAAACTAGCAATCGAAGTCTTAACTAAGCATTAAATCATATGCTATAATCAGCTAAAATGCAATCCACAATATGCTGTATATGACTATCTTGAAAGGCTCGGTCCCCTTACAGAGACACCAACATGAAACCCCTGTTCAATATCATTCAGCAATCATGAATATTTAATGAAGGCATGCAAAGGAAAATTCATAACCATTATCCATATTAGTGTTTTATACACAACCCTGGGATCGAATCCTTTACGGGATGCAATTCACAATCCAGGAGAGGGTTTATTCAAACACATGTACAAACATCTAATTAACGCATTCATCAATACAATCAAATCTCTGAAGCTATAAATCGTATTCAAGTTTCATTCAAACGAATTGACTGTAAACAAAATTAAAACCACAAATACAATGCAACCATAAATGAAATATAAACATAAACGAAATGTATGTCGGTATACCACACACGCAGGGCCCGTCCGCGTCTCTGGCACACCGAGATAATCACACCACGATCACAGTATTAAAACGAAGTATGCGATATTAGATTGAAAAACCAAAAGCTCTGTTCGGGAAAATGACAATGGAAAAACGTAATTGTAATATCAAAACGATAATGTGTATGTAAACGAACATAGGTCCCGGTCTGGTCTTTTAATTACATGCGTTACATCCCTTGAAAAATGGATGTTTATCCATAAGCGGCTGTTGCTGCTTTTGGTAAAAACGCAGAGATGTTCCTAATCGATTTATGCATATTAAAACTAGGAAACAACTTAAAAATCAAATGGACAAAAACTGAGTGCTGTTGCTGCCTTTGTGCCAACATGCCAGACTTGACTAAGCGTTGACCGTGCATATAGGAGGAATGTTTCCAATGCGGGATAGGTGCTTGTCCATGCTTGGACATTCCTCTTTTCGTCCATGCCTTTCGCTCCTACCTAGCTACCATGCCACATGTCACATAATAAGCCATTTACAGGTTGTTGAGACTTCCTGTAGTGATTTAGGCATAAAATCCTAATTTATCAACACAAAACCCCTAAATCAATTAATATGCATTTCAACAACTAAAAACTATTAAATTAATTAATTTCCAAGGCATTTGAGGAATGGATGATGAGAAAAAGGTAGGAAATGGTCATGTTTTGGGAGGGAAAAAGGGTCTTAGAATGGTACCAACATCTCTCCCCGACTTAATGACTTGGCATGTCCTCATGCCAACCCTGATGTGCTCCCTTTAAACTCAGTTCCTGCCTGTACCTCTGCTGCCTTGAGTAGTGTGTCAACATTCTTCTTTACCTGGGTATCTTTTTGGTCATGGAGCTCTTGTTTCAGCCTTCTGTACTTTTCCTTTAGGGTCTTCTTTTGGCTGTACCACTTGGTGGCAAATGTCGGTCTGCTCTGCTTCCAGCTCACTAACCCGCTCTTTCAACTTGTCGTTTTTCATTTGAATTTCCTTGCTATGTGTACGGAGCATTTGATTTTCCTTTTTAATGACCTTCTCTAGCATATTGGCTTCCATGAGCTCCTCTTTTAGTTTTTCGATTTACCGCTCTAGTTTCTTCTGTTTCTTACCGGGAGGTGGAGACCCTCTCTCTTGCTTGTTATTGCTCTCGACTTCTATATCAGCTCTCGGGGGTGAGTGGCTTTCAATATGCACATCGGCTTCTGGCTCTGGTGGTGAATGACCACTGCTTTGAATGTCCATCTGTACAAGCACATTAGACTCTTCTTCTAGTTGGACTTTCGATGCCCTCCTCGTCCTTCTTGGGTAGGTGGTGAACACCTTGTCTTGTTCTGCTCTTTTTGCATCTTCTTTCCTAATCTGTCTGGTTCTTACACTGCTCACAGGTACCTTGTTGGCTCTGGATGAGGCTAGAATCTCCTCATCAATATCTCTCATAAACCCTGAGTCCTCTGGTGATTTTTCTTTGTCTTCCTCGTCCCTAATCTGGTTGGCAGTGAGGAATTCCTTCCATGTCTTTCCGCGTCTTTGCATTTCGTCTTCAATAAGGATTTTAATTAAACCAAAATGGTATAAACTTTTATCCTCATTCCCTTTCTGCTTTTGAATAGTTTTAGACATTTTGGTTAGGCTTTGTAGCAAGAAGTATGGCAAGCTAATAACGCATTGTTTCTTTATGTGCAACAACAATTTTATGTGATACAAATAGACGATGCTATAGCGGCCTTCATAGGTCACGAACTTCTGGAGGATGTAAACCATCTCGTCCCAAGGATGTACGAGCCAACTTCGTGGGACACCCTTCTTCCAATTTACTGCTGAGACTCGTGACCTGGACATAAATTGGGTCCACGATTTTTCCTTAAACTGCTTGGTTTTGAAGTATTTTTCGCCCTCTGGACTAACCCCTGTTGCTTGGGCAATGGTGTCCTATGAGACTCTAAATGAGAAAGTGCCTATCAAGGCCTTCTCCCCATTGAATGTGAATGCAAATTGTTTGGCAACTTCTTCGTTGCTTCCTTTGAATTTTTCTAGGAATGGTAACCACTGTATGTCCCTCAGGATTGAAATACAGTCCTCGTGGTACTGAGAGCTGTCAAATATCTTTGGCTCGACCCTACTTGTCATCTTGGCAGAGGGTCGAGCTTCCTATCTTGCGAATTTTAACAAGGAGGTTGAGTTGTTACCTGAGATAATCGCTCCTTTAATGCCCACTGTGCTGTTGGGTCGGTTTGGTATGGAGCTCGACGAGATTCGAAACTCTGTCCTCGGTCCTTTTTATGGGAGCTTATGCCTGTGGAAGCTTATGCACCAGCGCATGTAGTTGGAATTTGATACCACTGTATATAATCCTGGGAGTAAATAAAAACGACCACTGTTTTTTTTCTTTGTAATGAGCTTGATGCATTTAATTTCAAAACAGAGGAATGATGACAGTATTACTTGTATGAACATTGTGATAGGAGCGCCGAGAGGTGTGTGTACGTCGGGTGGTGAATCATCACTCGGCCCATGCAACCAAATGAATAGGCCGGCTGTCCTTTGCTTTGATATAATGACCCCTTTTTTTTATATATCTATTTATTTTATTTTATTTTTTCAAAAAGGGTATTCTATTAATAAGAATTTTTCAAAAATAATAACCATATGTCATGTTGGTATTCTTCTAAGGGATAGATTTCGGAAATGGATATGGCGGTAATGGTTGTGGATATGGAATGTTTAGGGAGTATTAGAGTGGGGGGTGTATGAATTTTAGAGTAGGGAGTAGATTGGGTAGGGAAGAATTTAGGGAAATAAGAAAGAATGGAAATATGCCTTTGGAACTAATTACTAACAATCATAGCTATTAAAATAACATAAAAATTAATCTAGGAAATTAAGTGTTAAAAACAAGGAATACATTACACTATTTGACTGCTGTGGCTTTGACATCTGAGTAGAGCTAACTTTGACTGTTGTTTGATTTCTTTGCTGTGTAACAGGTCCCTTAAGGCATGCACAGGTCCCTCTGCAGTGCTGAAGATGTTCATGCAATTCTTTGTATGCATGTAGGTGCTGCTGAGCTTGGTTGCTTGATTGATGGAGTCCTGATGAAGTCCTGATCCTGTTGTTGTAGAAACTTGCTGAAGATGTATTGAAATGACTTTTCTTTTGAAATATCAATCTCCTAACAGGTCCCTTTGATATGTCTAAACAGGTCCCTTACTGCTGATATTCTGTTGGTGCTGGTAGCATGGTCTCTTTGGACAGAACAGGTCCCCCTGCATGATATTTACAACCAGGTCCCTCTGATAGAAAGCAATAACAAGACAGCTTATTCATTGAAGCCTGGAGTGGTGGAGGAAAATTAAAAAAATTACAGTGGAGAGATAAAAAAAATAAGAATACTGATGCTCCTCTCCCCCACAAAATTTTTGACTTGTCCTCAAGTCAACATTCAGCTGAAAACATGAAACAATGATAAAGGAAAAGAATTCTTACTTGCCAACGAATTGGTTTTCAAGTAGGAATTCGAGGATAGAGTGTGCCAGAATCTGGTTTTC
>APFE030873059.1:0-18352 GCA_000404065.3 Pinus taeda
CCGTGCTATACCACACTTCTTACAGAATTCTTCAAATTCCTTGCTGCAAAATTCTCCACCATTATCTGTCCTCAGCACCTTTATCTTCTTCTCTGTCTTATTTTCCACCAGAGCCTTAAATTCTTTAAACCTGTCAAAGACTTCAGATTTCTTCTTAAGGAAATATATCCATGTATTCCTTGAGAAGTCATCTATAAATGATACATAGTACACAGACTTACCCAGTGATGGAACTTTCACAGGTCCAAACACATCACTGTGCACAAGCTCTAATATTTGTTTCGTCCTCTTACCACCAGAGGGGAAACTCACCCGATTCTGCTTCCCATATACACAATTTTCACAGAAATCAAAATCCAGAGAGCTATTACTCATACCTTCTACCATACCTTTACCATGAAGTATTCGAAGGCCCTTCTCTCCAATATGTCCAAGCCTTTGATGCCACAACATGGTCTTCTCTCCAGAGACCACTAGATTTTCTGCTCCATTTTCAGGAACCATAGAACTATTGCACCCGTCAACAACAGTGCTACCTTGCAGCTTGTACAGAGTTCCAATCCGAACTCCCCGCATCAATACCAGTGCTCCTCGAACCTTCTTGCAGGTATCCTTCTCGAACACTGTCTTTACACCTGCATCATCCAACTTGCTTACAGAAATCAGATTTCTGGCCAACGCAGGAATATGCAGAACACCCGGAAGGGTACTAACCCTTCCACCTTGCAACTTCAACTTTACTTTTCCACGACCAATGATTCTAGCCTTCCTATCATCTCCTAAGAAGACATCACACCATCGTATTTCTGATACTCGCAGAACCACTCTCTATGGGGAGTGAAGTGAAAGGATGCACCTGAGTCAATTAACCATGCCTCATGATCTACATGTGTACTTGAAGAAGCCAAGTACACATCCCCACCTTCATCTGAGGTGGTTTTCGCCTCTGCAGAAGGAGCATCATCAGATCCCTTTCCTTATCAGGAGCTTTAGATTTACACTCCCTTCTAAAGTGCCCTTCCTTTCCACATTTCCAGCAAACCACCTTTGTAGGTTTTCCTGGAGATTTAGATCTCCCTCTAGATTTAGATCTCCCACTCGATGACTTATTTTTGTTTCTGTTCTGGGACCGTCCTCGTACAGACAAGGCATCACATTCTGGTTGTCCATATTTTTCTGTCTCATCTCCTCCGTCAGCAAGGCTAAGACTATTTCATCAAACTGCAAAGGTTGCATCGCTACCTATTGCAATAACCAGACTATCCCACGAGTCTGGTAGAGAACACAACAAACTGATGCACTTATCTTCATCTGAAATTTTAATATCAACAGATAATAACTGACTTACCACAGTATTAAATGCATTCATATGCTCTGTCACCGAGTCTCCATCTTTCATCCTCAGGTTATACAGCTTTTTCCGCAGGAATAGTTTATTCACCAGAGACTTAGATTGGTACAAAGTCCCTAACTTGTCCCACAAAGCCTTTGTCGTAGCTTCCCCTGATACATTCAGCAATACTGAATCTGAGACACACAATCGTATTGTGCTCTTTGCCTTCCGATCCAACTTCTTCCATTCTTCATCAGTCACTCCCGTTGGTTTAGTACCCAGATGTACCGCGATCCACTGATCTTTATCCACCAACAGATCCTCCATCTTGAGTTTCCACAACTCAAAACTCTGACCATTGAACTTCTCAATCTCTATCTTTCCTGCTGCTCGCCATCTTCTTTCACCACCAGAATCGATCTCGCAGATCTCCCACTGAACAGGGTCTATCACAGGCCCGAGTGAAACCCCTCAGCAACAAAGGCGTCCCCTTGAAGCCAAAACAGCTCTGATACCAAATGTAGGTTTTAACCTCGTACAGAAATTACTTGAATACGAATTCTAAATCACAGGAAAAATAAAAATGTGAGAGCATAACGCATAAAACACATATACACAGAGATTTCCCACTGGATCTCAAAAGTGAGACTACCAGAGACCCCATAACGTGGGGTTACGGGTACCCCTCAAACCCCCTATTAACTATGTGGAAAGAATATAACACAACCCAACAGTTTCCTGTAGGTATTACAAGAGGTCTTAAAAAAGTATAGGAAGGTTAGTCCAATGGAAAAATGGTGACACATACCTGTTTTGGAATATGAAAAGACCAATTGGCTTCACCACACTTTAGCCAACACCCTTCATGACCATGTCACCCCTATGTCCATCAGAGAAAAAAATCAAGTTCGAAAATATGAAAAAAGAAAAAGAAAAAAGGACGAAAACAACATCAAAAAGGGGCATGCCAACAGCAACCTACCTCACCTACCACTCCATAACCACATATTCCACTCATTCCAATACCCTTTCAACTTCAGAGCAGAGAAAAGATGCAGAAATTCAAGAAAAATGTAACTATAGGACATGCTGTAGGAAATCATGTAGCAACCTATTCCACACAAAAAAAAGACCACAACAACTCCAACCCACTTTTAGCACAAGGACTACGGGAATAAGGAAGCTCCTCCATAACTCAGCATCAACAAGAGCTCAACAGTAATCAGAGCCTAGCAACAACAAAAGCTAGCACTTGTACATCATCAAAGGAACAAACCATCAACAAAAGAAGAAAAAATAGTTGAGAATATGCAACTAGGTCAAGAACAACAAATTGACACCACTCTCCAACATGCATCAGCAAGAAAAGGACCAACATATATGTCATCTCACCAATACTCCCTCATAGGTACGAATATGATTAAACTATAGGAATATGTAGGAAGTTGATTTTATAAGTGAAGGTGGCCAGTTAACTTGGCCACCCTCAGTCCGATAACGAGAAGTAAAAGGGTTATTCAATTACACACGTGGCAAGGTCACATCAAAAAAAGGCAAATGAATTGAAAAAGAGTTTAACTTACATAGAATAGAAGTGGGAGATAATTACGAGGTAAGGTGGTATGATGAACTTGTAATGGGACAAACGGTCCAAAATGAGGTATTCGTACTCAACCAGTCAGCACATCACCCAACAAAATCATCCACAAATAGAAATAATCACTGACTCCCATGTGAAGTATTGGTTATTTCAACAATCTGAAGGCGGGGGTAACCTTGAGGAGTCATCAAAGGAAGAAGTTACTCTCGATCTCCTTGCAAGAAGCACCTACAGGAAATAGTCAGGACCTACAGCAAACAAGAGCACCTATACAAAATTATAGGCAAGCTACAGGATACAGGGAGAATTATCACACAACGTTGTAAGTGGACACCAATGGCCATCAATTCAAGAGTTATCATCACCAGAGCATAGCAAAGGAAGGTAGGATCCATACCTTCTCTGTTTCTCATTTGTAGAAAAAAAATGATTAAATCCTCATTTCTTTTAAGTATTTGCAGTACGCATAGAGATAGATAGATTTCTGTGAAAGTTAATGAAGGATAAAATCTGAACCCTCATCACCTACAAAATTTCTTAAACTATAGCCACCCAAACCTCATTCAGAAAAAATTGACGGAAAAATATGACAGGGGGTTTTAACAAAAGAGAGCCCACTAGCACAACCATAATACACCAGCATCCTCCTGTGATAGAAATCTTTACAAGGCATCAATGCATGGGGTTCTTTGAGCTACTGAGGGGATACGTTGATGATGTGGCTAGAGAATTTCCAATGTCACTCATATGTCTAGCTAGAGCTAGTGCCACTACTATAGTGAGGGGTTTGTCAGTAAAAATTACCCCTCAGAGTATTAGAAGGATAAATACACTCCCCTTAGGATTGTTGTGGAGAAAAGAGGACAAGACTAACAACACAGTTTCCAAGAAGGGATTTTTCTTCGAAGAAGAAGAACCAATTGAAGACAAAAATGGGGTTAGAAGGGAAATCATTCCATATCCTTAGAATGAAGTAAGTTATCACATCATCAAGTATATTTCCTATGAAGGTAGATACAATGTAGTGTATGGGTACCATTTTAGACTCCTCCATGAGATAAGATTTGGAGGGGAGACACCTCCTCATAACAGACTTAGTGTACCCTACTTTTTGTTACAATCAATAATAGACATGAGCATCAAGGTACAAGAGGGGAAACATCAGCAGCTATCACATCATGGGTTGACCAAACTCATCCCAGAAGATGCTCTAAACAATTTGAGAATCCCTATTACATGGTCAACATTTGCAGACATGAAGGAGGAAGATGAAATTCAAGCCATTGAGTATGACAGAATCCCTACTTCTAGTGAGGGAGAAGAAGAAAAAGAGCATGAAAAAGAGGACGTTGTAGGAATTTACAGGGTTAGAAGGTAAGTTCCTTAGAGAGAACACCAAAGGACACCGCTCACAGACATATCACAGGTCAATACACCATTATTCTTGACATGGTTAAAACCCTCAAAGAGGGAAACAGTCCATAGCCTGAGCCAATGCGGCCACTTCAAGAAATTTATTAATAAAAGAATGAAAATTTACATAAGGTTCTCTCATGAACGGTTACCCTACAAATGACCCTCCATGCCCTTTAAATAGAGATCATGGACCAATCAGGTGTTAAGCCATAGATCAAGTGTCCGTAATACCGAGGAGAGAATGAACCGTCGGATCACTTCATGTCTATAACATATCATGACCATCGGATTGTAAGTTACAAAAGTACATAGTAAAGAAACACACTTTACCTAACTCTACATTAGACCAAGATATACTTAACTATTTCCTATGTGTCGGAATATCCTAACATCCCCCCTTATGAACAACTTGGTATAGGATTGAAGGATGTACAAATATGACACAATAGGAGAAGGAAGGAGGCATTAGAGCTTATCCCCCCTTAGTGAAAACATCTTGAACTCCAACCATAAAATGAAGTTTAGTAAACTTTGCCTCTGTGAGAGCCTTTGTAAAGATGTCTGCAACTTGATCATCTGTTGAACAATATTGCACTTCAAGAACATGGTCATGAATGAGCTTTATGATGAAGTGCATGTGTATTTCAATGTGTTTTTTGCATTGATGTTGGACTGGATCTTTGTATAGTTGAATGGCACTTTGATTATCACACCAAAGTGTAGTCGGATGTTGCTGTTGAAAGCTAAACTCTTACAGGATCTGATGAAGCCATAGGGCTTCCTTTCTAGCTTCTACGGCACCACGATACTCTGCTTCTGAAAGAGAAATGGCACTTTGTTTCTTGCAAGCCCATGTAATAGGTCCTGAACCAAGAGTGAACACATAACCTACAATAGACTTCTGATCATTAGGGTCACCATCCCAATCGGAATCAGTGAAACCAACCAATAGAGGAGATGCTTCTGCACTGTAATGAATCCCAAACTGAACTATACCTCGAACATAATGAAGTATTCTTTTAGCTTCTTTCCAATGACTTTCATGTGGGTTTTTCATAAACCGGGCAATAAGGCCAACAACAAAGGAAAGATCAAGACGAGTATGGGTCAGATACAAAAGTTCTCCTACAAGTTGATGGTATAAGGTAGCATCAACTTCAGGGGAAGTACAATTGACTGAAATTTTGGCTCCATACTGAAAGGGAGAAGGGGTTGGATTATAGTATTCCATGTGAAAATGGTGTAGAATATCATAGGCATACTTGGACTGGGAAAGGGAAATACCTTCCTTGGATTGCAAGACTTGAAGACCAAGAAAATAATGCAAGTGTCCTAAGTCTGTCATTTCAAAATTCTTTTTAAGGCTAGACTTCAAATCGCTTATAAGGTTTGGATCACTACTAGTAAGGATAATATCATCAACATAAAGAACAAGAATGATAAGATATTTTCACACTTTCTTGGTGTAGACAGTATTATCAGAATGACACCTAGAAAACCCAGTTTCTAAAAGAAAGCTATCCATTTTGGCATACCAAGACCAAGGGGCTTGCTTAAGACCATAAAGTGATTTCTTAAGCCGACATAAAAGGCTAGAGTCTATTTGTATAAAGCCTGTAGGTTGCTCCATATAGATTTATTCATGCAATTCCCCATGCAAGAAGGCATATTTAACATCCATCTGATGGACTTCCCATTTTAAAGAGACAGCAAGGGAAAGAACAAGGCAGATAGAGTTCATTTTGGCAACAAGGGAGAAGGTTTTAGTATAGTCAATGCCTTCAACTTGTGAAAAACCCTTAGCAACAAGACGAGCTTTATGTTTATCAACTTTCCATCTGGTACATATTTGGTCTATAATCCCATTTACATCTAACAAGTTTTCATCCCTTTGGAAGAGGAACAAGATCCAATGTATCATTTTCCAATAATGAACGATATTCTTCATTCATAGCTGCATCCCAATCTAGATGCCCTGAAGCTTCTGCAAAGGTGTCAGGATCATAATTCACTAAAGCTTGATCCAGTAAAGAAGAGGCTCTATCAAACTGAGAACCTGTATGTCGTTGATTTGTAGGATCACCAGTAAGAGCACTTGTTGCATCCTGAGTAGCACGGACCCATTTTGGAAGCTGAGGAGCTGTAGGAGGATCCTGAGAAGGTGGGGGAGGATTGGCATCCTCGCTATCATCATCTAAAGAAGAAATATTTTCAGAAGTAGAAGGGATAGAGAGAGGTGGCACATCTGCTGAGCTAGGCTTGTAGGCTGATATATTTTCAGTAAACTTTACATCTCTTCTAATGATAACATTTTTGGACTTAAGTGGAATAAGTCTATATCCTTTGACATCTTCAGAATATCCAACAAAAATACATTTTTCACTCTTAGGTTCTAAAGCTTTATGTTTCTCATCGGAATATGGGCCCATGCTTCACTTCCAAAAACACGAAAGTGACTCACATCTGGTTTAATTGAGCTCGATGCTTCTTCTGGATTGATATTCTTTAAAACCTTAGTAGGAGTACGATTTATTATGTAATTTGCACAGTTAATTGCTTATACCCAATAATTAAGACTAAGTCCTTTAGATTGAAGCATACAATTAGCCATTTCCTTTAACGTGCAATTCTTCCTTTCAGCTACACCATTTTGTTGTGGGGTATATGGAACAGTATGCTGCATTTGAATTCCATTCTCAGTGCAAAAGTTGATGAAGTCATTTTTAACATATTCTCTGCCATTATCAGATATTAGCTTAAGAATTTGATGTCCAGATTGTTTTTCAACAAAGGCCTTAAAGGCCAAGAATTTCTTAAATACTTCACTCTTGAGTTTTAAGAAGTATACCCAAGTGCGTCTGGAGAAATCATCAATGAAAGTTAAGAAATACTTGTAGGCAGAGAAGGAAACAACTCAAAGTGGACCACATAAATCACTATGCACAAGCTATAGAGGGGCTGAGGCGTGCCAAGAGGCATGTTTTTCAAAACTGTCCCGATGATGTTTTCCAAGCACACATCCGGAACAAACACCATCTCTGCAAGATACCATTGGAAGACCTGTCACCATATTTTCTTTACATAGATTCTGAAGGGAGAGATAGTTTAAGTGACCAAATCGCTCATGCCAAAGTTTGCTCACTTCATCATTATGAGCAACAAATACCAAGGGAAGATTTGATGACCCAAAGTTGTTAAACTTATACAACCTTGTAGAATCATTAGCAATTTCAGTAGGTAAAATCTGTCTAGGATCTCTTATGCCCTTAATTACAACATTGTGAGGTGAAAATTTAACGATTTTACCTTCACCTGAATGAGTTATCTGATATACAGATAGAAGGTTGCAAGATAAGGTTGGAACACATAATACATCATTAAATTGACCATTGTCTAGATGAACAGTTCCGGTCCCTACAACACTAAGAGATCTATCATCACCAACATATATATTTTTGGTGTTACATCATTTAAAGAAGAAAACATGGCTTTGTTTTTGGCTATGTGATAAGAAGCTCCATAATCAATAAGCCACTCATGAGAATGAGAAGAAGAAGATACTTTTAGTGCATAACCAGACCGAGATGCTTGACAACCGCATGCAGAAAGTGTTATTCCTAAAGATGAAGTTGAAGTTGAAGAGTGCTCCAAATGGATGTTATGCTTCTTCATTGTTGCTTCCAAGGCTTCCATCTTCTTAAAGCATTTGGACTCTAAGTGGCCATCTCGATTACAAAAGTGGCAATGTTTGTCAGTCTTCTTCCCTTTGTTTTTATTTTCCTTATCATTTTATTGAAATGATTTTTCATTTTGGGACCGAAATTTCTTAGGAGCTTTGTTTGGTTTAGGACCATTCTTTTTAGGATACTACTTCTTAAGATTCTTTGAATTTGGTTGTTGTTGGGCAGCTAAGGCTTTCTTAGAAGAGTTTCCAAGACTAAGAAGACCAAGATATAAGAGAATTTCTTATTCTCTTATTAAAGAATCACAAAAGGCATCAAAGAGGAGGACTTGTAGTCTTGTCCTTGATAAATAAAGGCTTCTCTAGTAGAACGGAAGGTGGAAACAAACACAGAGTAGGCTGGTCCTAACTCAGTAAGAATGGAATAGATAAGGCTACCATCTTCCTTCTTAACCTTAACGCCTTCCAAGAGAAGTCTAAGAGTCTTGAACTTGGAAAAAAAATATTCAATGGAAGAAAAATTATTGGGGTCCAATGTAAGCAACTCATTTTCGAGTTGATGGGCTCTAATTTCAATTTTAGTTCCAAAAACTTTAGTGAGTTGTTTCATTGCTTCATTAGGGCTATCAAGTTCTGCGATATGGAATCTAAGGTTTGGAGAAATAAACATCCCTATCAACCCATGTGCTTGATCTTGCCTATTTTCCCATTTGGCTGCCTTATCTTCATCTTGAGGTTTGGTTTCTTGGCTTGAGGCTATTCAGTAAAGACCTTTGCTTCTAAGTAAATCCATAATGTAGGACCACCATTGGAAGTAGTTAGTGCTATCAAGAATAACTTGGCATGAACTTTCCATTTTAACAGAAACTAAAGTTGCAAATGCTAAAACTAAGCATTCTAATGGAAAGATCTTGAAAAATTAGATTGATTTTAAAAAAACGGCTCTGAAAATCGCTTCCGGATGAAGAAGTTATGGCTTTTTGAAGAAAAATTGTTGAAGATGGCGACGAAGTGCATGAATGTGCGGAAATGAATGATAATGTTATATTTAAAACCCCTACCCCCACCCTCCCTTTCCAAATTTAATCTAATTAGCTCACTTTAAAAAAATATCTTATGTGACTCACTTTTATAAATAAGTGAAAGTCACTTTTACAATGGTACTTTATGAGCTACCCACTAAATTATAACTTAAATAAAAGATAAAGATACTTTAGAATTATAAATGACTCACTTTTTATAATGGGTTAGAACACTTTTACATAAAGTAACTTTAAAACATAAGTTACATGTGCTTTTCGAAAAAGTAACTCGACAAAAAGAAAAACTTGAACTCAAGACCTCTATTCTCATAAAGTAACTTTGGACCAAGTGAGCTAGTTTAAAAGGTTAATAATTTTTGGAAAAAAATCTTTGATAAATTTTTTGGAAAAGGTTAGTAAGCTTTGGGGTGCATGCTTACTTGAAAAAAAAATACCCTACAAAACAAAAACCAAAAAACCCAACATGGACATACAAAAAAAACAAACCTTATGACTTGAAGTTGGCTTTGGCCAGGAACTAAATATTTTCATCAATGTTTCTGATTTTCCCATATCGCACTGAGTTGTAGGGCAAAGAGCTTACGCGGAAATGAAAGGTATAGATCCGATAATAAAAAATAGAGAGCTAAATAAATTGAAAAAAACAGATAGATGAATAGCTAGAACTACAAATAAAGGCTACATACCTCCAGATCTTAAAAATGACATAGCTAGGGCTACTGGAAACCTTTTCGCGTGAAATGAAAGGGGTTTCCAACTGGAATAGATGCTCCTAACACAATAGAGCAATCCTCTAGGCCTGAAAGCAGTCAGAAACAGTAGATCTAGGAAACAACATTCGAATGCAGTTGTACCGGATTTAGATTTGGATCACCAACTGATGCGGCTCTCAAATAGCTCTGATACCATGTATGAATTTATAGGGTAATTTCCTCAAACAAAACACCAAAGGACATCGCTCACAAACAAATCACAGATCGATAGACCAGTCTTCTTGATGTGGTTAAAACCCTCAAAAAGGGAAACAATCTACGGCCTAAGCCAACGTGGCCACTTTAGGCAATTTATTTATAAAAGAATGAAAATTTACATAAGCTTCTCTCATGAATGGTTACCCTACAAATGACCCTCCATGCTCTTTAAATAGAGATCATGGACCAATTGGGTGTTAATCCATGGATCAAGTGTCGATAATACCGAGGAGAGAATGAACCGTTAGATCACTTCATGTCTAGAACATATCATGACCGTCGGATTATAAATTACAAAATTACATAGTAAAGAAACGCACTTTACCTAACTCTACACTAGACCAAGTTATACTTAACTATTTCCTATGTGTCGGAATATCCTAACAGAGGCGGAAATAGATGAGACAAAGGATGAAGTACAGAAGGATGAACAAAATTTTTAAAAACTGAGCAGGGAGGAAAAGGAATCACCAAGGGTGTCTCCAGAGCCTATAGAGAAGGAGGCAGCAGCTGCTTTAACTGCCCTAAGTACACCTATCAAATCAAATGGAAAGACAGAGGCAAACTCCCCTTTACTTCAAAACAAGGAAGAGCACCTAGATAAAACAAGGCAGACCTCAAACCCCTACCAAAATTCCAATTATCATAAGGACTCACTAAAGGAACAAGAGGAAGTAATCCCTCTAGAGAAGAAGGAAGAAGAAGAAACATCAAAACAAGCTTCTCCTAAGTCACCAATCACCTATTTTAGGAGACATGTCACTAGGTCAACCTCAACAAAACAAGTTAAACAACCTTTGACCCCTGCACAAAAAGAGAAAGGTCTCCTACATGAAACACAGGCATAACTACAAGAAGCAAAAATAGTCCTATAGGAAACCCTGTCAAAGCTGCAGGAAACATGGAAAAAAGATCAGGAAAGGCTACAAGGGCAAAGGGAAGGAAAAGAGACAGAAATTACTCAAGCAATAATAGAGGGAGAGTCTCAGGCGCTGAAGGAGCCTAGCCCATAGCCAAACCTCAGCTCCTACTATAGATTCATTGAAGGAGGTAGGGTGATCCCACAAAGTTTTTCCATTCCTCTATTCTTTGAACTTGAAAAAGAGAGATCAAGGACACATTAGTGGATGCACATTGCTAAATCAAAATGGGTGGAGGATGTAGGCCACGTGGAAGAGAAGCTGCAAGAAATGGGAAGATAATTAAGTAGAATAAGAGACAGGGAAAAAATGGTGAAATCTCAATTAGAGGCTGAGAACACATGTCTAAGAAAGCAGCTATAGGAAAAGGGAGGCCAATTGGAAACTATGGAAAGTCTATCCATGGAGGTAGTTCAATGCAGGATGCCAGCCAAATCATATGCCTTATGCCTCAAAGAACAATGGATGTAGTTTCATATAAAAACAATAGCACAAAGAGGAACTATGGTTTTCCAAGACTACAAGCAATTCATTGACCTTTGTGACCAAAGCACCCTGGACGATAGAGAAAATATATCTGAATTCTACCTACACAATTTGGCTCTAACAAACTTAAATATGTGGGACCCCAATCCAAAGCTAGGGGACTTACAACTAACGGCATTGGCATCTTGGATGAGTGATGAGGAAGATAGAGCTACATAAGTAAAAAGGGTATTGTCAAAAGAAGCAGCGAAACCCCTTTTCATCAGAACATAACAACCTAACTCAATGGCTATCATCAGCACCAACAACCTCATTGCCAATGATCCTGTTATCATAAAATCAGTACTGATGGCTGCTAATCAGTAAGACCTTATGTAACTGTTTCAGACCAGGCTTTTAGCTAGGGATTAGCCTCCCTAACCTGAGAGGGCTCTCTCAAAACAAACTATTGATTTATCTTTAAGCACAAAGAGGGCTAACTCTTGAAATGAGAATTTATTAAACTTGCTGGTTGGACAGACAGCATAACATTTCTTCCATTGGGCTCATGGAGTCAAACATCTTTAAGTAAACTATTAACTGTTCATTCATAAAAGCCAAGGCATGTAATGTTTAAACATTCAAGACATTCATCAAATAACCATCAACTCGTAAGTACACACAGGAAGTCTGAGCACTAGGTGAATTCAGAGTGATTGTGCACTTAAAGAGCTGTAAAACATAAAGGACAAGAACCTCAACTTATAAGTATACACAGGAAGTCTGAGCACTAGGTGAATTCAGAGTGATTGCATACTTATAAAGCTGTAAAACTTACATTTGTTAAGACAAAACCACAACATCTTGAGCATTTTAACAAAGTATGAATCTTGGGAAGAATAAAACAGTGTTTCTATCACTGTAAAAAGCTTTATACATAGGCCAATAAAAACTCTGTTTTTTGCATAAGTATCCAACCTCTTTTACATCAGAGTTTTTCCTATATATAGGAAAACAAAACTAAACTACCTTGAGTCTCCTCCTCCAGCATGAGGGGAGCTCGAAAATCTATCATTAATTGCCTTATCTTATATCTAAACTAACTTATTTAATACAAAGGTATTGTGCTTTAAACACAAAGAGTCCTATTTCTATTGAAACTCTAATTCTATCTCTTCGTATTTTGATTCCTTTCCAGGTCTTCAACAGCTGTCTCCTTCAGTTATGGCCATGATTGCTGAGATAAGGATGAATGAAACCAAATTAGCTTTGAATATTGAACGTGCTGATAGTTTATGTATCATCATGATAATCCCCTATTTTTCCGGCCCTTGTTTGTCGGTCCCTGTTTTCCTCAATCTGCTCGAATCTATAATAGCATGTTTGAAACCTTTAATAACCCAAGGTATGTACCGCTGACATGTTCCTAATGTGTTTTAGGCTGGATTGATGGACAGGTGTCTCTCTTTAAAATTCCCGCTCATAATACCAAATAGCTGCTCTGCATTTAAAATCATCACCTACAGCAGTTTCGTAGCGCGCTACGAAACTGCTGTTTTATTTAAAACAGTTTGCCTTTTGTCCCGACCAGAATCTGAGAAAATTCGAATCTCATTTTATCCTTCATCCCTTTTAATTTCAACTTGAGGATGGATGCAGTGCCTAGGACTTAGATCTCGCAATTTCTCTACAAGATTCAGTTGCAAATTCTCTGCTTCTTGAAGCTGCTTTGATTCCAAAAGCATCTTAGCAAGATGACCCATTCGCCTTATTGTTAATTGAAACTGTCCCAACTTACCTTCCTCCAGAATCTTTTCTTTGCCTCATCTCTTGCAGAGGAGCCAGATATCTCAATCCATGTCTTTGAGAATAGAGCGCAGGTTGTCAGCATAAAAGTTAAATAAAACAGAGCATGAAAAGGATTTGCTGCCATATTCGCCAAGCTGGAAGATGGAGTGATGTAATAAACAAGACCACCCACCGGAACAAATTGATCACTTAACGAATATTCAGACTCCTTCAATTTTCCCAATAGATTAACAAGAAAGTTTCCACTGTACTTCCAGTAAAGCAACTGGGAAATGGAATACAAGTTTTAAACACATATCTAATCTCCTCTAGCTCACCATCTACCAGAAATTTGTAATTTATATTCACACCCTTTTTGCATTTGACATCACCCTGGTGGCCTTCAACACAATTTAAGATGTTCCATACCTTTGAATATGTTGGTATTTATATGAAGACCAGATCAGAAAATGGTGCCTGAGGATATTCTGATATTCTGACATAGCCTGAGAGTCAACATATTCATTAGCCATTGCATTTAAAGATGATCTTACTGCCAAATGACAGAAATCTAATACCTTCTCCATTACTGACTCATCACACTTGTTTTCCACGGCATCAAGCACTTCAGGATGAAATTTATTAGCCCTTTTGCTAATTCTTCTCGCTTTATTCACTGCTTTCTCTAAATTTCCACCATTACGAACTGAAAGGACAAAGGATGTAACAACAAGGGCATCCCGAGGTTCATCCACTAATGCCAAATGAAATGCTAGTAGAGCAACTCATAAACTACTATTGCACGGTCGATTTGGAGCAAGTAGACTATCCAATTTTGCAAACAAAACCAAAAGCATATTGAACAAAGAAGGCAACACAGATATCGCTTCTGCAATGTCACCAAATGCGGTTGCCCCGTCAAGTTTAGTAGAACAGTTTTCTTCTTGGGAAATTCTGGGCAAATTCATGGAAACAACTTTCTGCATATCCTGCATGTCCAGAGAAAGTGAAGCAAGTTGAGATTCCACACCTGGTGGAATGCCAATATAAAACTCCCCATTAATATCAAGAGGGCGTATAAATGCTTCTTCAAGAATCTTCTCAACACTTCTTTCGCTGGATATCTTCTTGACATCCTTCCTTTTCCTTTTCTTGGGGCCATGCACAGGTGACAAAGCAGGTTCACTCACTCTTTCTAATTTCCCTCTGTTGATGAAGAAGCCACTGTGTTTTTTCTTTGACTTGTCTACTGAAAAGTATTCATCCAGCTCCGCGTCATCTATGAAAGAATCGTCAGTGTCATATTGGTCATCATCTGGAACTTCATCAAGTTCTTCATCACTGCTATCTCCCTTATACAAGCGTTCAATCTTCTCAATTACTGCACTAAAACGGTTAGGGGCAGGAACAGGAAGGCCATCTTTCTATAATTGAGAGTCCCCAAAGAGAGCCTCTGGAGCAATCCGAGCTTCCAAGGCGGGATGAGCACCGACAGGAGGCTGGACAGCAGGAGAAGAAGCCAACGCCTGAATATGATTAGTCTTTTGCAAATCCTTTACCAGCTTCTTCCATGAAATATCAGTAGTTTCGTTTGGCCTCAATTTCACGAAAAACCGCTGCGGCGTAGGCATAGCCATTTGCAGAGGCGTGGGCATTTGACAGGTTTCAAACGGTGGAATGGAAATGCCGCCTCTTCCTTTCGGTGGTGAAAATAACAATACTAAAGACCCTGAATAACTTCCCTTACCACCTTTTTCTTCTTCTGATTGCCACCTGTAATTGACCCACAATCCATGTCTGCATAAGGCTCATCCCTGGTAGAGAGTTCCCACAAAAGTATTTCTTGATCGCTGCCTGTCACCCGTGTCAAACATACAAGCCGACACACCAAAATCACCCAGTTTAACTGCACCAAATAAGAAACCCAATTGCTGCTGTACACCAGGCTAGGAGTACATGGGCCAAAGAAATAGGAACGAAAAGCAATGCTAAACTTGATATGCATGTCAGCGTGGCTAGATCACAAAGTTTTCTCTTGGCCAGCCTTTGAGACCTTAACATATTTACCACAAAAAAAATTTGCAAGAGGGCATAGAAATTGCACATCGGACAAGAAACTTAAAGCCATTCTTAGAATGAAATGGCTTCTACCAGTATCTGAGGATGAATCCATTACACGGAGCAAAATATAGTTCTTAGGCAACTCATGAGCTTTTCTCCATACGCATGGAATTCGACATTCTGGGTAGCGCAAACATCTCTGACCAAGTCTCACTTCAGTGGGAAGGCATTTCAAGCATAACTGACAAACTGTATGACCACAGCGTAACAATCGAGGCATACGAATATCCCTATCAAAAGTATCCCAACACACGGGACATTCTGGGACTTCCATGATTTACAAAAGTAACCTCAATATCAGTGGAATCCCTTTCCTTGAATGCATGCATCGCCAACTCAATGCGCTCAATACGCAAAAATGGCAGCCAGCCTGTGAGAAAGAACAGAACCCTGAAACCTTAAACCTAAGAGCGCCATATATCCCAGAGAAAAAATGACAAAAGGGCACCTGGCAGCAGCATCACCAGGATTTACCATAATGCCCTCAGCCACAAAAGAAGTAATTATTAAACATGATTCCTCTTGAAGATTAATCTTAATGAGCTGCAACTGAACAACTGTTTGTGATGGACCAAAAAGGCTCTGGTGTGGCTCTAAACACTGCAGTGTCAATAGTAGTAAGTACCATTCGGGCAGGAACCTTATCATCAAAATTTAGTATATGAACTTTCTGCTGAAAACTTGAGCAAAACCCAATTTCGTAGGGCGCTACGAAATCACTTGAAGCATGTTGCACTGCGAAACTGTTAAAAGAGGATTCATGCGCTGCAAAAACACCCTGTCCTTAAGCTAGGCTAAACAATTTTTGGCAATAGTATTTTCAGTGATAACAGATCCCAAGCTTGCACCAAGACTTGTTGTACAAGAACAATTAGTCACTCATTTTGAAGACATGATGAGATTTCTAGGGTATGAGAGCCAACAACCCTGCCAAAGGAGATGGAACACCTGACCCTGTAGCCTAAAGATCAGAGAATATCATTCTCCTGACAGAATGAGGGATGCACTAGCAAGAACCCCAATGTATAAGCAAGCAATAAGGAGACTCAAAGTCAACTGGATTGGATTGAAACTCAGTCCACCATTGCTTTTAGGTATGTTAGAGGGGAGAAAAGAAGAAGAAGAAAGAAAATAGTGGGAGGAGATAGAGAAGAATGCAGGGTTTTATTCACAAGAGGAGGAGATTATAACAAAAGCCTGGAATGTCAGGGAGGCCACCAAAGCAATGGAAGACATGGACATAGATTGAGTTTCTCAGAGGATGAGAAACATTTTCAATGGGGGGTGATGATGAGGCTCATCAATGGGTAAATTATATGGACCTTAAAGCACTTCCAGCTTACTAAAATCAACTTTTCTCATAATTCTTTACATGTTTTAATTATATTTTTCTTAATGAGAAGAGTAAAGATGAGATGTCATGTCTAGTGGTATAATGTTCATTGATTGCAGGTTTTGGAGCAAATTTTGGCTAATTAAAGTGCAAGAACTCGAATGAGACAAGCAAGAGGGATTCTAGAAGATAGGATCTCCCTCCTTCTCCTCACTCGAATCTCATCAACTCGGAGTTGCAAGCAGTCGAGTCATGAGGTTCATTGGCAGCCAAGCCAGTGACAGTTAAAGACCAGTTGATCTTGAGATTTGGAGCCAAGCCTCCCTAAATTTAAGGAAGTTGTTGGTAACTTCAGTTGTATAAATAAATAGGCCTAGTGCCTCATTAAGATTCGGATTCGTTCAAGATAGCTAGTAGCACTTTCGAGTTGAAGCATTGTAACTGAGAACTATTTGGTATTTATGATATTTTAATGAAAACGAGAAGCATTTCCTTGATCCAGCACTGAGTTGACTCAGAGGGCTGAAGCTCTTGGGTTAGGACCCAACCTTGGCAGCAAAGGTTCCTCTTTTTGTAGATGTATGCTTAGATTATACTCATAGTTAGTTGCTAAACTAACTTTGGTGTTGTTTATTTGCAAGTATTAGTAGGGTTAATTAGTTTTCTTCCATTTGTGGATAATTATAACAGTAGCATCGTAGTGAAAAGAAGATATTCCAGAAAGGTTTTCATGAAGTGGTTTCTGTCATGCGGAAAGAGTTAATCTTGCGGACAAAACCAACCTCCCTAGAAGCTTAAGGCTTTCTAGTGACAAACAAGACAATTAAGAACAATCCTTCTCTAAATATGCATTTACCATACAAGAAATTGAGTGTTTAGATCCTACCTGTAGTCCAACGTTGTTGTAGTAGTCCAGCCTCGTCGATCCGGATGAGCTCCTCCTTCTCTTCGAAACCTGCATTCACTAACAATCAAACGATTAAATAACACCTGAATATCTCATAAAATAAAACATATTCAACATACAGACCAAGAGTATATGAAACAACTCATTAATAACAAATTGTTGAGAAGAATGGACTTATTTGTATTAATAGGAAACAAAAGAAACCATTACAACCTGAGCCTTGGTGTTGTGCAAGTTACTCCCAGGGTCTAGCAAGAGTTTTCCTTTACTTTGATAAGCTCACCCACATCCAAATGAAACAAGAAAGGATGGTAATCTCTCCTCACAAGCTTCTACAAGGAAGTCCTAATTTCAGCAGCATCTACCCTTTGGAATGTTCAGCTTTCAACCTCCCCTCCTCTGGCCCAATGCCTGTATTTATAGTGCTCTAGAGGAAGTTATTTAGGTCCAACATCAATGGGATACTCCCCTCTTTTGGATGGGGTAGCTCCTCTCTTGATGGGATAAGTTCCTCTTTCATAGGGATGCATGAACCATCTGGAGGCGCTCAATACACGTCAAACAATCTTCTAGAATGCTCTAGAAATGACCACAAGTAACTTTTTAAAGATGAAACTCACGCCTTTTGACCTTTACAGGAGTACGCACCCACCACTTTACATACAGAGCGTACAGGTACGCAGGTATTGTGAACTTGGGATGCGTACACGCAGGTAAGGTAGAGAGAAACTGCGTACCCAAAGATAAACATGTTTTTAATGACTTTCTCTCTT
>APFE030873065.1:0-18300 GCA_000404065.3 Pinus taeda
AAACTCGGAAACCATAGAAACCTGAAGAAATAGCATAAAATTTAAGTGAAGCATAAGAGTGAAGAAATGAAGTATCGACGAACCGTAGTTGTTGGATCTTATTGATCAATGATGGAGATCAATGCAAGAGTTAATGTATGAGGAGTCCAGAGAGCCATCATAGCCATCGATGGTATAACATCTACGGTCATCGGGCATTAAATAGATCTAACGTTAACCAAAAGTAGTGAACTCGAACTTTTATAAGTTGGGAGTTTATAATTCCCATCGAGTCTGAAATGATGTTAACTCTCGCGTAACTTTTTCACATGAAATTTTTGTGGACCATTGGATTGAGTGAGGTGAAGATCTACGGTGTAGGATCAACAATTGGTTTCATTGATCGAATGCAACGTCAACTGTCAGATCGAGTTTAGGTCGATGGTCAAGATTTTATCGCAAGTATCGGCGATCAGAGTTTCGAAGATTGGAGTGTAATTATGTGGAAAGGTGATAAGGGTGGACCCAATAGGGAAATGAAGCACGGTTAATGTGATTTGAAATTTGGAGGTTAATTGCATAACGGAGGAGATGGGGGAACAAATATTAACGAAAACCTGCAGAGGACCGATTGTGATTAGTGATAAAGGGAGCATTGAAAACTGTGCAGAGGCTGTATAAAATTCCGAAAAAGTACATTTTGTGTATGATTCCTTTTAAATGGTTAATAGAGGAAAATAGTGCCGATGGAAGGTTTTATGTGTCAAATATATATGTAACCAATGCATATGCGGCCAAGGTTTAAAGAGGCTTAGAGTGTTTGTATGAGTCCAATATTAACATTAATGAAGGTTTATAAGGGTTAATAAATCACAATAGGAAGGATTTAAAGGAAAGGCTTTGATAAAGTCATATATGAAGGTTAAGAGGTGATTAAAGTCCCTATACATGGATATTGTATAAGGGTTATACTACGGTTCGGTGTTAATAAATCATTCAACATGAGATGCATAGAAGGGGTCCTTAAACCTTAATAAATGAAGATTTAACTTGGCAGAGAGTTAAAATTCTTGGGACAAATGTGATTGCGCATTGTACATGCACACTGTGGGTGTAAGTAGGGGTAACGCTGCATCAGATTGTTTGGAACTTTCTCATATTAGTTTATTCAATAATACTCATATGTTTATTTACTATGGTATTAATTGATAATATTATCTTGCTATGAATGATTTAATATATTCTTTTCTATGTAATTGACCAGCCTTTGGATTTGTCTAGCAACACTTCTCGATTACACTGATCACTCTAACAAATCTTGATGCGAGGATTCATATGTTCATTTTCACATTTCTTGCCAAACTCTGATTTACTCTTTTTATTGTTGAAAGTGACAAGCTTTAGGAAATTCAATCCCTTACCCTATCCGTATCTAGTTTATGGGAAAACCTGAGAGGGTTATTGTTGGTTCATACGAGAATTATTCCATAGAAAAAAGTGACCTTCAAAACATAAATCATAAATTATGTCATATTTTTTATTTCACAATTTTTCTAGACAAACTAAAATATTCAATTAACGGTTACACATATGCAACTTAGTGCCTGTGTTAAAGGAATATATATAAAATATTATATTCTATTCAATGATATTCATTTTTAGGAAAGCAATGCTTTTTACAAAGCTCTTTCTTTCGCTTAAAAATGTTTTTATAAACTATTTTGTTTATTGTTGGTTCACTATTTTTCCTCGTCAACGACTTTTATTTTAGTTTTTTATATTCATAAATGCTTCTGATTAACAATGGCTTAAAAATGTGTGAGTTATACTTACCCCATTGATGAAATTTATTTTAATTCCTAACCTATTTTCTTAAATATTTTTTTTTTTATATACGTAAATTATTTATATTATAATATATTGTATTTAAATCGTTATGCATGTTATATTTCATAGTTTTAATACTAAATTTTATTACTTCAATATTTTGTTAATAACTTAGTCTCCTTTTACTCATATGCGGGTGATTAAAAGGGCATTAATGAAGACGGGACAGGAAAACGGTAGGCGACCGAGCCACATGGCCACATGTGTCTCATTCCATGCCAATTTATGGCACAACACTGTCATCATGCAAGAACAATTATGCTGGTTCTCAGGTTTGGATGACTGCAGCAGGATTAAAATCATGGCGAACGTGTACCAGAACACTTTCTCCTCCTCTCCGCTTAGATATTCTTGTCCCCGTCAAGCTGAGGAGCGGAACTTTCACACAGTTACAGGGCATTGATGTTGGCTTATTATCTATGTGGATTTTGGAAATGGATTACATTTCACCCAATCCACTCAATGCAACCTGAATTCTGTGCAGAACTCCCCTGCTTCTAGGCTCAATAGTAGCAACACTCCCAGAGTGAATTAGTCCTTAGTAGGCCCTCATCTTGATTTTATCTCTGTCATCCCAGCACAAGATTTCAATAGCCATTCTGCTGGCCATGCCATGACATGAACTAGCTATAGGATGTGGTGCAGATGCAGTAGAAGTCGAGGACGTAGCACTCACCTAGCCTCGACGTCCATCCCCGAACCAGAGACCCCTTCATCCACCCTTTCTTCTTCTTAGTTTAGTGGTCAACCCACTGGCCATTACCTGCGCATCCGTAGCGGCAGAGGATGAGCATAGAATTCTGAGGCCAGAAGAGTGAATGTGGCCTTCCAAACGACTGGCCCTCTTGACCCACCTCACCCCTCTTACCACACTGCCTAATTCCATTTTCAGAGGACATTGAATCGTCCCACCATCATTGCTGCCATCACTATGGTTTTCAGTGAAGAAATGAGTCAGCAAGAGGAGCTTGCTACTCAAGGAACTAAACTAGAGGAAGAGCATACTTGCACCTGAGGTAAAGCCAAGAAGATGCAAGATACGAGAGATGGCGAATAGGTGAAGATAGCCTTGCTCAGTCACAAGGTTAGGCATGGTAGCACCCTGCATGGCAAGGACTTGGATGGCGGCCAGCATGCAGGCGTTGGATGCTCGGGTGGAATGCAAGAGGTCGTTGAAAGAGGTGGTGACACGTCTGCAGAGGTGGCAGAGGGGAATGACTACAGCTGTCATATTGACGAAGAGGTAGTGGACTAGGTGGACTAGAGTTGTCGTGTTGTGGAGGAGCCTCTATCAGACACCTAGTGGGGCCCAATTGACAGATGTGCTATCCACGTTTAGTCTAGTTGTTTTCCCAATGAATTTTCATTCCACTTGTTTCATTTTGGTTGAATCACACTCAAGACCCTTGTGTGGGCTTAATATGTTTTTTTTACGATTTGGGACCCCTGCGTGCGCATTGGTTATGGCTACTTTTAGACTAGTGTCCCCTCGGGGAGCAGTCATGTTTTTTGGTTCATTTGTTCCATACTGATTTAACTTTTCTTAGCACCGCAGAGGCCGGCGCCTCGCTATATTTTTTCCTTTTTTATTAATAGATTAGAATTACTTATAAAACAAAATAGTCTCCTTTTATTAATTAGCTGATTTTATAAATTTATACGTAATAATAAATATTATTCTACATATTAGGATTTTAACCACCATTTAAGAAGAAATAAATGGAAGATTTCGTAAATATTTAAAATATGTATTGCTTGTTATTATTGATATTTTTTTGATTATTTTGACGAAATAAACCAAAATTCTAAAGAATCGAATTAAAGAAATACTATTGCATTTTTCCATTATTTTATTATTTAACATTTTTTTATATAGTTAGTGATTTATTTGGTATAGTATTTTATTATTATTTCCTAATTTATAGTTAATTAAATTAATTTTTTATTTTAAAGATAAGTTTTTCAGAATGTAAATTATCAAAACAAGAACTGTAAAATCGAAATGATAACTCTACTTAAAAGCTTATGAAAAATTGAAAAACAACCTGAAAATGAAAAATGTTGATGATGGAATAATGTTTTTTTTCTTCAGGATAAATTTTCAACATTTGTTAAAAAATGACAATAAGAGGCAATAAAAAATAATTATTTTTTGGAAAAACACCATGAAAACAAAAAGTGGTGATGCTGAAATAACACTTTTTTTTCTCGAGGTAGATTTCAACAATTTTTAACAATAGATTTAAGGACAAAATATCACAAATAATGAAAACCTTAAAATTCCAATGATTTTCAGGCATGACATTAAAGATAAAATATCACATCCCTGAAAAGCCTTAAAATTTGAACAATTTTCAGCCATCACGTTAATGAAAAATTACTTGCAATTGTTTTCAACCATAGCATTAAAGATAAAATATCACGACTCATAAAATCCCTAAAATTTTGACAATTTTTCAACCATGCAATTAAAACCAAAGATCATGACTATGGAAAAGCTTAAGTTTTCAACAATTTCAACAATGGCATTATGGAAAAAAATTATGACTAGTTTTTTTTAAAACGAAAACCTGAATGAAAGAGTAATTATACCAAGAGTAATTTCTTTTTAAATGCTAAAAGTATAATGACTTTAAAATGTTATCCTAAGATAATTTGACACATTGCAGCAAAAAATTTAAAAACAACTATCAAATTAAGACAAGGTGTAGGTGAACTGGATCCATTGTAATGAAAACTTAAAGAATAACCATGAAGTTGACACATTGTGGAGGCGTATTCTATCTAGTATAATGAAAACTTTAAAATTAGTTATCAAATCAACAGTTAGTGTGACCTGGTTGCTAGTCAATGATCGACACAGACCCTGCATGAAAAATAAAATAAAACAACATAATATATAAATAAATAAAGATTAAAAATACAGAATAAAACAAAAATTAAAACCTTGAAAAAAAATTAAAACAAAAACAAATACAAAGATGACACAAAAAATTTAAAAAATAATAACAAGCAAATAAAAATGTATATTAAAACATAAAAAATTGAAAACATGACCAAAAAAAGAAAACATAAAAATTAAAATATTGAGAAAATAAAAAAAATATTAAAATTAATAACAAATAATTAAAAATCTATATGTAAAAAATTAAATTAAAATTAAAATAATTGCCAAAGGAACCAATTATAAAATTATATATAAAAAAATGGAACCAAAACATTCAAATTTTTGAAAAAAAATCATAATACAAAGAAAATATTTAAAAGAAAAATTAAGGAAAAAATTAAAAAATAGAAAATAATATTAATTAATCGAAAAATACAAACCAGTTAAAAACATTAAAAAGAAAACAGATTAAAAATAATTAAAAAATTTAATGAAAACAAAAAAAATATTAAAAAAAATTAAAATGAAAAAAAAAATGAAATTTGTTGTCTTGCTCAGCCATGCTTTGTGGCCTAGCTACCGTGTTATTGGCAATCTAATTCTCAGAATCTAATTGTCAATACTATTACCATCAGACTAGGCATTGGGGAATAATTTGTGCACAACTCCTTCCCCAGTCCCCTTGCCCCTCACCCAGCACTGCGGCCCAACGACCTTGGGTAGCGGGGCAAAGCCATTGACCAAGCCCCACTTAGGGCCTGTGTGGCCACAAGCTTGTGTGGAGGGAGTTTCACCCAGCTCCCCTTAACCATGCCCACAAACACAACGGCCCTACGTGGCGCAAGGTCAATTCCCGGAATCAACATTGTGCCATCGAAGGCCCATATAGAACTGTGTTTTTGTTTTTCAATTTATTTTTTTATTAATTTAATTTTTTAAATGCATATTTTTTAAATTTTTTATTTTTTGTTTTCTTTTTTTTTTTTTTTGTTTTCTTTTGTTTTTTTAATGTTTTTCTTAATTTCAATTAAAAAAAATTAAGTCTTTTAGCTGTTTTAATTATCTTTTTTATTTTTCTTTTATCTTTTTTGTTTTTTAATTTTAATGTTATTTTTAATTTTTTTTTCTTTGTTTTTTAGTATGGTTTTTAATGTGTTTTTTGTTATTTGTACTTAAAATTTTATTTGAATCCCTTTTTTTTTTTTGGAAAAATCAAATTCAAATGTAGTCATTTTTTAGTATAAAAATTATAAAAATTACATAAAATTTGTTATTTTCCAGCATTTTTATTCATTTTTTCATAATTGTTTTATTTAGAATGTCATTTAATGAGATCTTGATGCATTTTTTTAATTTCTTATTACACATGTATAATTGCCGCCCAATGTCTACTTATTCTTTTTTATGAAATTATTTTATGTATATTGAAGCATTAATATGTATATATATATATATATATATATATAAAAGAAAATCTAACTTAAAAATACTATTGTTATTATTGTTTTTAAATTTTGAAAAACAATATCAAAATTTCATTATAAGAAAACACTGAAAAGAAAAATGAAAAACACATATTTGAAATGCCCTTAAAAACAAACATTTTAGGATAAAAAACAAGAAGAGGAATAAGATAACTTGGGAGATGGTTAAATAATCAACATTTAAAAAAAAATTGTCCATACTAAAGACATAAGAAAATTTAGACTTTCAAAAATATGCCTTTAAAAAAATATTGATGTTTTTCAAAATCTGCATGCAAATCAGCAACATTAAAAAAAATTTATCCACACTTAATACATTAGAAAATTTAAAGTGTCAAAAGTAAGTCCTCTAAAAAAAGTTGTTAATGTTCCATCAACACTTTTGGAAATGAACATGAAAATCACTAACATTTTAAAAAAATGTTCATACTTGATACATAGGAAAATTTAAAGTGTCAAAAATATGCTTCAAAAAAGGTTGTATTCTGAATCAACATTTTTTAAAATTGTATGATTTTTTTCTACCTCAAAAATGGGTATTCGATATAGTTTCCATTTGATAGTTTACATTGTTTCATGGATCAAGGAGGTAATGTGAAAGATTCTCATCAATGGAAAATCTTCAGTTAAGATTTAAATTTTGAATTGGTAAATAAAAAGAGGATTGATAACATGATAATATAAAATTATATTTCTTTTGAATATATGGCTCTCCCAAATTAATTTAATTAATATCGAATTAATATTTAGGTCCAAACAAAATATTTTATTTTATTATTAAAAGAGCCATCACTATAATGTTGAGGGGTTGGAATTTCTTTGAATTCATAATTGTGGACTATTTTCAAGAAGAGGAAAATAATGCAAAAGCTAAAGAAGATTGAACAAAGGGAAGGAGATCCTTTCACCATAGTCAGATTTTCTTTTGGAACTATGGTTGAATGTTGCAATCTAGAATTGGGACTTGTGCACTAATGTTGATGATAAACGAAGGATTGTTGACTTCGAAAGAAATGAAAAAAATAACATCTCATAGTTGCATATTATTATCATGCATACTTCAAATGCTACTATTTTCTTTGTTTTAAGAAGTTATTGATTTTTTAATTCTCTTATCTAAATTTAATAAAGAGTCAAGAGCCTATTTACTCAATAACCATTATTGGTAATGATGTGGACTATTCTCATATTTTAGTGTGAATGCATTGTAATATTCATCTTTATGATTATGAATTATTTTTAATTTCATTCTTTTTTTCTATAATTATATTAATATGTGGAAATGTAATTAAATACTCTATAAGACATGTTATACATTGTATATAACAAATTGTTGAAGTACTGAATTATTTCTTGTCTATACAAATTTATCTTTCTCTCATCATCTTCCACTTAAAGTGTTTCTTCTTCCAATTGGGATATTATGAACTACTTCATTATCCCAATTGCGATAGATTTGAATTAGTACATAAATTTAGATAAATGGTTAGTTTTATTTTGGTTATGATATTATACTCTATTTATTCTTAGGAAAGCATATGTGAAAGTCTACTTTCGAAGATCAATTCATTATGTAGCAACATTGCCCACATAGTAGTGGAAATCGCCATGAAAAATGAGTATATACCTTATTGGGGCCTTGATTAAGTGATGATTCCATGTTTTAGGGTAAATTTCCCACTTATCAACAATGGGCACTAGAAGAAGGGAATATTGCAAGATGACCTTATGGAGCTATTACTTTTTATTCTTTTCCATTATTGATGGCTCCTTTTGAATCCCCTATTTGGAGATGTGATTCGAGATGAGAATCATGTACTACTCCTTTAAATATAGTTAAAATATTGTCATAAAAATAATTTAATTGTGAGGGTGATACATCTGCATCTAAGCATGCTCTTCGATATCCTCATAATGGTACATTTAACAACATGCTTCAGAAGGAATTCATGTGTGGATTGTTCCCTCCTACATTCAAATTCGAGTTAAAAGATTAGTGGAAGGAACTAGAAAATGTTAAATTTTCTAATTGTTCTATGTTATATAAGTTACTTTCACCCAATTTATCATTTCATTAACAATGTATCAAATTATTAGCAGTATAATAAATGATAAATGTAACTAAATAAAGAACAATATATGTAGTGATAAAGAAGACAACAAATTGGTCCAAGACTAGGGAAAAACCACACAATCGGGAAACCCTTTCAAATATTCTTCTTTAGTAGATCATCAGAAATATATTTTAGGAGTGAGTACAATGAGCCCAATACATATGATTTGCAATGGATAACAATAAATCTTATCTACTGATCTCTTATAATAGCACAAAGAAACCCAGATGTACCAGATCACTGAAGTGAATTGAATCCAAGATGTCAAATCTTATATATGAACTCTACTTGCCCTCATCACGACTCATTTTGTGTGATTGAAACTCCTTGCTCGCTCTCTATGTCACTATATGCAAGCAACTGTGACAGCAAGGTCGCTCTGAAGAGGTCTTGATGCGAGTGATTGTGGTGTTAAATACCTAAACCCCAAACTCGCCCCCTTACCATTATTGTATGAGCGACTAAGATGGTAGGTTCACTCCCTTACTAATGTTGTGTGAGTGATAAATATGGTAGGGTCACTCCCAAGGATACCTTATGCGAGTGATCGGGGACCAGAACCTTCTGATCTGCCTTTGAACCTAGAGTCACTCTTACTAAACTGTCTCCTAGCAACGAGACAGCCAAAATCACTCTCTTTCGTACTTTTTTCCTGTGAACGAAGATCAAAAAGTTATGTTATGTGTGAGAAATCGAGGACCAAAAAGCCCTAACGGTGAGCGAACCTTTCACGTGTAATTTCGGACCCTTTCCAAATTCCTTTTGATGAGCTTGTGCGAGCGAAGAAAAATAGAAGAATTTGAATGTGTGGTGATCAAGTGTGCCGAAATGAACATGAGGTCGCTTCCCTTTATAGGCTTTCTTGAGGTCTGACGTGGGGTTGAGATTGACCCAAGCGGTTACCCAAGTGGTTAGGGACTACCTAGTCCATAATGAATGAATGAATAAAATAATTTTAAACTTAATTTCCACTTAACTGAATTAGTTGATCTTTGGGTCGATTTTGGTCCTCTCGAAAAGACGAATTTAATGCAAGCATCATATTGGCCATATGAGTTTTTTAATTTGTACGTTGACCCTAGTTTCAAAAATTAATAACAAACTTCTCTATTCGCATATGTTAACATTTTCTAAGTAAATTCTTACATTCTTTTCAAGAGTATGATTACAATGAACTTTGTTTGGAACTAGAAAATTGATGCACTTATGAAAGTGAGGTTATGGAAAATCTTTTCCTTATATTTAGATTAATTTGTTTTAAATTTAACCTTGATGATAAACCTCTTAGTGCATTTTTAAAGGAATAGTGACATTAACTTGTATCTCTTCCTATTATACTAAGAAAGGAAAATAAAAAGGAACATAAAGATCATTTTTGCAAAAGATATTATAGATGATTCTTTAATCCTATTATTAATGTTGTTCAAGAACATATGTTGGAACGTTTTTATACCCTATTTAAGCTATGTAATGATCATTCTAAAGACATTGATGCTACCCGTGGAACTATTTCAGATGAAATTGAGTTCTCTGTTAGTACCCTCTAGGTTGAAATGAACAACGAAGAAGTGAACCTTGATACTGATGATCATTTACCGAACTGAAAGATATTAATTGCATATACTTATAAAATTATTTTTCATTGTATCCTAATTTAATTGTGGACTCCACCCGGATGCGGGTGTTCATAATGCATTGAATGGGAGCCATGAGCACGCCACGCGGAGAGGACAGCGAGCAGCTAAACAGGACGGTGAAGAGGGATATTAAGCAGCTTGATACGAAAGGCATTCAATGCCATTCATTTCAGCTGCTGTGCCAAGGTAAGCGCTGCGGCAATAATAGTATGGAAGATTTCGATACCAGAACATTCTCCACAGTTTGGTTTCGGTTGCAGGAAGAGAGCTTGTGCTCCAAGGAAGAGAAGGGGGATGGTCTGTTGGGGAAAGAGGAAGGTGGCAAAGGCTAGAGCAGGCCTTTCCACATAGTTTATTTCAGCCCTGCGTATGCTCCTGTCTTAAAGACCTCTCGGGATGTAGTGGTGGGGATTGATAGCGGGATTCACTCAGTGGTGGTGCAGCATTGTGGCAACGACGTTTCCCCTGCTGATGAGTCCAGCTTCTTCAATGTTTTTGCTGTCTGGGGTTCAATTTTGGTGTTAAACAGTCTTCAGGCTGGGTCGGAGCATCCATTGACATCAAGCGCGGTAGCCTCATATCAGAGTAATTCCATGGCTCCTCGTTTAAGGGCTACTCCTCGGCGTGGGCATAATTCTGGGCAACGGGGAGGCTCTGGAGGGAGAGGTAGTCAAAGCCCTCACCGTGTTTTGCCTCTAGCCTTTGCGTCGCCCCCTTCGACTAGATCTGAAGATTCTAGCCACTCCATCAGTAATACAATCCAATCAGCAAGGTTCCAGTTCCGACACCGGACAAACAAACCACTGATTTCGGCTCTTGTGACGGTCATCTTCTCGGAAGAAGACGAGGAAGATGTAAGTGTGAAGGAGGCTTCTGAGGAACAAACGCCTTCTCCCTCGGACAATTCCTCACAGAGTAGGTGGATGGAAGATAGTTCTTATGCCCCTTCGTCACAGAGCAAGTTAGAGGAAGAAAGCACTTTTGTTCATTCAGAGGAGCAGGCAGAGGTGCTTCAGGAGATAGGGAGCATGAAGGATAAGAACATTCTGGAGACTGCACAGCAAAAAGCAAAGGCACCTCAAGAGATGGAAGATATTAGGCAAGCCTCACCCCAGAAGCAAACCATGGATGAGGAGCCTGATAATTCCTTTGCAAACATTCTGTATCTCAAGCTGCCACCGAGAATGAAGCCTGAAGATGTCGAGGACGGTGTGGAGGTCACCTGGGATCGAGCCCCAGACAAGGAAACCAGGCAAGGATCAGTAAATCTCAAGTAAGGTCTCCTGCTCTGTTTTGGTGGTTCGTTATTTTGGCTCGGCTCTTTCGGCTCGGCTCTACTTGTTCGGCTCTAATGGTTCAGCGTTTAAAGGCTGGCTATGAATCCAGCATGACAGCGACAAATCCACAAAAAAAAAATTGTATGTCTGATAATGCCAAGCAATCTGGCAGGTTTTGTGGCTTGTAAGTTCTCTTTCAATTGCTCTTAAGTCTGCTCTCGCTTGCAGTAAATTGTAAAATGTTCCTTACAAACAGTGGAACAGATAATTTTGTGAGAATTTTTGATAGAGAGATGCCATGTCACTCTCAGAGGTTCAATCCTCTTGTAAATATTTTTATAGTTTTTTTAATATAAGTAGATTAGTCTTTGCCCAGAAAAAAATTTAATTGTGAACTCTCGTTTATATATTAATTACTCTTCCCATTTGGAATTTTTTTAATATACAAACTCATATTAGGGGTATAAGGAAATTATTATAAATCAGAGTAATTATGAATTTACCATTAATCCTACTTTGGATTATGAAATAATAATTTATTCTTCTATTATAAATTTTGAAAAAAATTGGTACATGTGAATTCGGTTCATCTCATGATGCTTGTATTTCTAATGTATTTAACATAGAGCAAAAAGGAATCATTTTTACGAACCACTAAGTTTTAATGATGCTAAGGAAATTCATCCAATGGTGATGATTAGGTCCACTACTAATTTGTTTAATCCGAAAAAAAAAATTGAACTACAAGATGACATATAACTTCCTAAAATAAAAATTATAATGAATTTTCATTTTATTACTTCTCAAATACAAAATGATGTCCATATTTTATAGAATGCGTTAATGGTCAAATATGATTTTAAACTCGCAAATCAAGATTCTTATGAGACATGCGATATTCTTGATAAGTCTTCACACCTATATAATGATGCTTAATTTCATCTCAATATTTCAATTGATACTTGTTTGGAAAAAGATTATATGAATGAGTTTCCATTTCCTTGTAATGATAATGTGTTTTCATAAATAAAGAGTTAAATTCAGTAATATGCATGTCTGATAATTGTTTTAGTTCTCATAGAACGCCTTATAAATTGGTGAAAGATAATATATTATTTGGTCCAATTATTTCTTTCCAAATTGATGGAATTTTAAAATATGTGCACTAAAGGATATATAGGGATAATAAGGAGTTTCAATTCGGACTAATAATTAAGACCCGTCATTTTTCTTTATATTTAATACCGTCAATTTTAATAATTTTCCACAACACGTAATACTTGAAGTTGTACCATATAATCCTCACCATCTATATTATCCTTTCATGAACCCTTTACAATTTTTAATAGAATATCCAACTTAATTTTGGTAATCCAATTGAATTTTTGTTGGGAAAATCATTATTGAAGTTCTCATTCTACCATAATGTTTGTACTTTTTCTGCTACACACAAAAATAAATCTACCTCCAATACTAAATATTTTCTAGAGATTTTAATGTTAAGGGTTGTTTCAGATATCCTCGATAAATGTACAATCCACATATATTTTGTTTTCAATAATTTTTAATTACTAAATTGAATATTAAGATGGAATAGAAACGTGCTCGGAGGAATCTTTATTTGCAAAATATCTTGTAGATAACACTAATACTATATTTCTTATGATGGATAGAATATTAATAGCATTATCTTCTCTTCTTAGGTTAGATTTCTCCAACTTTTGTTAAGTATTTGGGATGAACATGTGATTGCAGGTTAGAAGCTACATGAATGGTCACATTTCCATTATGATTTCACTAGTTCATGGTCATTGAACTTAACTTAAGTTAAGTAGATTATATAGTTATTTTAAATTGTTTCATGTATATTTTTATTATTTTACGTTTGATCTTGTCAAAAGATAAAATAGTTATGAAATGACACTAATTTTAAGTAGGATATAAATGTTCATCCATGAAAATTCATGGAATATCTTTTTCTTATTTCTCTCTCTTAGTGTCTAATTTTCTTGCTTAATAAAAATGATTAAAAAATTTATTTTCTTATCCAGATTTACCCTTCATATGTTTAGTTGGCCTTATTTAAATATTTGATTTTCAAATGTTTAGTTGAAAAGATCTTTTAAAAAATAGGTAGCGAGCATAGTTTAGGGGAGTACAATGAAATAAAATTTTGGTTATAGTTTAGCATTATATTGTTTAAAACCCTTCTTAATGTGTAATCAACTAATGGCGATCTCATTTTTTAATTTGATGTCATAATTATATTATTAAATTACAATTTATTTCTAATTTTGTGTAGTTTCTTTTTAAAAAAATTATTCATTTTTAAATAAATGGGCCTAGCTAATTAAACATTTCATGTTTTGATCCATGATGGGGTGACAGATGTGATGAACTTTCGGATCTTTGACGGTGACGACCACCAGGCTGCCTTGCTTAAAAAATTGTAGCGATGGCATGTCATCATTCATGTATGAAAACTTGTGTCACAATTAAGCCTATTGGTATTAAGACGATGGATTTGATGGGAGGTAAAATGACATGGTTATTTGTTTTGATTGCAAGTGCGTTCCATGAGTTCACAAGTTGTATGGTAGTTGAGTTGTAATGGGAACGTTTGCAACTCCTGCACAATGAGCTACACCCATTGTGGAGATAGAATGTGTGTTACATAGGGGACATTTAGGCCATGATGATGCATTTTTGGGAATTGTGTGCAAAAGCAGACACCTCATTTGGGACCTTGGTATTTTCTATACCCGTTGAGTTTCACTATGTGGAGTTTGGGAGGTGGTTTAGTGATGTGAGGTTTCGTGCATGTAACTTGGCTTGCTAGGCTTGGTTCCAACATTTCTTGTAAGAAACTTATTTTTTTTGTTCAATTACTGTTTTTATGTCCTCTCAGTATTAGCAGTTTCCTCTGTCAGTGAGTGTTCAAAATTTCCTGTGTTAAGTCTAGGTTATTCAACTATTTCTTGGTGGGGCTTTACTAGGGGTGATATGTGGAAGCTTATCCCCCAAGCCAACTACTTGAGAGTTGGGTATTCCCAAAAGAGTGTCATTGTAATTCTTTTAGTAAGTTGTTCATTTCAAGGTTGGTAATTTTCTACACTTGGATTAGTTGCATGGTAGTCTGGGGTGTCTCAAGTCATCTTAAGATGTGTTAATTATATGGCATGGCCTCAATCTAAAAAGAGTGTAACTTGTCATTGGTGGTTTGTGTGTAGGAATTAGAGCTCTAGATAGAGGTGTTTTGTCTTGGTTTTCCAGAGATGCATTCGCATCCTCATCCTTGACTCCCACTTTCAAATGTTGTGTGATATTTTGAAAAGAAGGTTGTGTAGTTTCAAAGTTAGTGCGAAAATTTCTACCACTGGCATAAACGATTTACCTTACGTTTGTAGGATTGTCTCCAATATTTGGTTTGTTAGATACTTGAGGTTTAGTGCTTATTGAGAATATGATTGTAATATAGAAAAAATTGGTGGTGGCAGCATTTAAGAAATAAATTCTTACAATCATGGGACTTTTGTTCAATAAAAATTGCAGATTAGTTGTAAGGAGAAAATAGATATAGATGATTGTTCTATTGACTGCGTCACCATTTATTAAGCACTAATTAACTTCTCTTAATTTTTGATGAAGAAAAATGAGCCTGGTATTAAATTTTTGAAATTACTATAATTTTCATGTAGCTTAATCTTAGAATTCTTCAGTTTTATAATATTTAATTTTTCAATATTTTCATTATCTTTGAGTTTTGAAATACTCTATAATTAATTTTGATTAATAGTATAATGAATTGATGTGTTGAAATGAAACATTGAAAATAAGATTAATACATTATTCCTTATTTGTAATTTTACAAGTTAAGAAAATTTAATAAAAATTAAATAAATGCTCTTGAGTCTTCCTCTTAATACAATCTATCTAAATTATTCGAGCCATGTCAATAATATTCTATTCAAGCCAATACATTGTTTTCACAAAATCGTCACATTAATTAAAAAAATAAAAAATTGACCAGATTTTATTTCGGATGAATTTGATGATTTTTCCTCTTGAAAAGTCTTTGATTTTGAATATTTATGAACTCATTTCAATTGACAAAAGGTTGACAATGTGTGAGTTATATTTACGTATAGATAAAATCTGTTTGAACTACTAAAACATTTTCTAATATATATAGTGTAAACAAATTATTCAAATGAATAACATAAAGTTTCGAATATATATAGTGTAAACAAATTATTCAAATGAATAACATAAAGTTTCTTGAATATATATAGTGTAAATAAATGATTTAAATGAATAAAAGATGTTGCAATCATTGTGCTGGTTATTCCTCTTAATTTTTCTTTGACAATTTCATTGATTTGTTACTTTATTAAGAATTTACCTTCTTTTATTAAGTATTTATCCTTTAAAAAACAAAAGGGAAATTTGGCAAATGTATAAAATATATTTTTCTAATAATTTTAGGAAATACAAAAATTAAAATTCAAAAGTAAATAAATAAAAGATTCTGGAGATCTTTCAAATATATTTAGGTCGTTAGTGTAGATATTTATTTCAAATAAGATTGAACGTTATCACTTTCCAATATTAATAATTAATAAACTTTTGTATAAAATATGATATATTTCCTACCTTGTTTTCATTTTCACAGGGCAACATGTTCAATTGGAGAGCGGTGGGAAGATATGCACAAGAATTTCGCTGTCCCTCTTAGGATGTTATGGTATCTCTGTACGTGAAACAGATGTCAAAAACAACTGGTTCTCCCGTCTTGTTAATGATCAAACGTATATTTTGGTGGAACGATCTGGTTAAACGGTGATCACTCATGATGATTTATGAGAATTTTTAGGGATTTGGAAGCCACATTCATGATTTTCTTTTTATTGGTTGATTTACCTGTGGATGTGTAGCCGGCCCAATAATTCCTGATCTGACTTTCTGTGGCCATCAATTACTTCCACTATGCCATTCTTCCTTTGATCGAACACATTCTACTTAGAGTAGAAAGTGTTGGTGACCATTAATTTGATGAAGATGCTAGAAAGTGTTGGCACCAACTACGAAGAGCAACTGAACATTGCCGACAGCTAGAACTCAATGGCTATACTAAACACTTTGTAGAAAACTTCTTAAATAAATCCTCGCCCGAATCAGACATGTTCCTTTCCTATTTATCCGAGAATGGCCTAAATGTTTCATTGACCAAGGGCGGGAATACTACGAGAAAAATGGAGCGGGTGTTTCCCTTGGTTATATTATTGTAGTGCGAGACATCGACACAATGTATGACGATATAGGTAGAGCAGCCCCTGAAGATAAGGAGTGTTTGGCCAGATTTGACAATATCCAGACGTAATGGAGAATCAAATGTGATACTGGGTGAACCCAGTGAACTTCTGCGAATGAGCATGTTAGTGCTGTGGCCCACAATGTTGATATTGTCATCCTCCATTTGTCATTTACACCTCGCCGGCTATAAATTCATGTCATGAGGCAGCTCTGTAAATCACATGGGCTTCTACCGTTTAAGACGAACAACAACCATGCGAATTCCTTCAGATGCCGCAATTTGGCACGATCTGATGAACATTTATTTAGATTATTATGAATATAAATGCCATTGCACCGTGCCAAGCTGCGTGCAACTGAAGTATCATGCAGATCACAGTTCATGATAGATAGTTGCGCATTCAGTTCTCGGCAGAGTATGGTGGTACTCTACAACTCCGCTCCGCAAATGCATCTTTCCATTAGAACTTTGTTTCAATACTATGCATTGACCTAAGAATTGAAATGGTTAGGTATATGTGTTTGCTGTTTACATATCTCAAAATTTTACACCTCAACATTTTCTCTAAGTTCAATCTAATTATCTATTTGTTATTCTAACATATTTGCACAATATTTAATTTGTTTTGTAATATTCAAGGGAAAATATATCTACTGCCATGTTTGCCTTTCCGTCTTTTCTGTCATATTTCTACAGTTCATTAAAGACAGTTGAATTATCCATTTGAGTTGCCGGATTGCTTCCTTACATCTGGACTGTGCTGTTTTACATGTACACTGTTGAGATGAACTGGATGACAATTTACATGTTCATGAGGGTATTTCAATTTATGTTCGGCTGTACTAATTTGCAGATGTCTACTTGAAAGGGAAAAAAGGGATTTTTCCCAATAGGAAAGTTGTTGGCAACTGTGTTTGCAGATATAATAAATAGTGTCAATTACTATATCTATTCCTAAAGGTTAAACTAAAAGATTCTCCTTTGTCACGAAATGATAGGGAGGATAATGGAAGGGGAAGAACATTTCATTATTGTATATTTCTTTAACCGATACTTAGTACGGGATTTAAGTGTATCTCCTTATATTAAATAATTATTTAACAATATCCAAAGGGCCTGAATTGAATGTCAGTGGTCGCATTAAAAAATCATTGTATCTTCGTAGTATAAAATGAAGAGGGAGCTTACTTTACGATGTTTCAAAATGTTGTTGGGTTATTTTATGGATGTTTTTCGATGTTTTATTGGATAATTCTTGAGGTATTTCTAAGTTGAAGCTCGTTGAGTAGGACTGAGTTGTATTTCTCATGAGGTAATTTAGGGAAATTTGTAGGTGTATTTTAATTGAAGTGGCATAGTGTGGTTATAGTATAAGTAGGTTAGCAAAAAAACTTATCGGTGGAGAAAGGTAGTACTACATGACCTAAAGTGTTAAAATGAATTTTGGAAAAACTCAAGATTGTAAAAAAAAAAAGAAACGCTATAGGTCTATGATAGGTGAGACTTATTTAAATCTAATAGAGGGGAATGTAAGATGGTAATATGATTAAGAAGTGTTTACTATATTATTAAGACTTGTGATATATTAGTGCTTGAAATCAACTTGTGTGTCTTGATATAATTATTGTATGGATGTCCAAATGTGGATATATTGGAATAGCTATGTACGAAACATAGACATATTGTTAAAATAACAGTGCGTAGGGAAAAAACAAAGACAG
>APFE030873065.1:20052-30655 GCA_000404065.3 Pinus taeda
TTCAATCTACTATCTACATCTAACTGTACAAGAGAGGATTCATTAAACTTTACATCTCTGTTGATGATGATTTTGCGAGTAGTAGCATCCCACAATCTATATCCCTTTGTTCCAACACCATACCCAATAAAGATATACCTTTTAGACTTTGGATCTAATTTAGTTCGCTGATGTTTAGGTACTAGAGGATATGCATCACAACCAAACACTCTGAGTTTAGAATAATCACAAGGGTGACCTTTCCATACCCCTTGAGGAATCTTGCAACCTTTCACCGTTGATAGAGATCGGTTTATCACATAAAAAGTTGTTGCCACCGCTTTCGTCCACAACTCCTTTCGCAACCCGACGTTACTCAGCATACTCCTTGCTCTCTCTAGAAGAGTCTTATTCATGCATTCAACAACACAATTTTGTTGAGGATTATAAACTGTGGTGTTATGTCTCTCGATCCCTGCATCCTTGCAATAGCTGTCAAACTCCTTGGAAGTAAACTCTCCACCATTGTCAGTTCTTAAACATTTTATTGTTCTACCAGTGCTGTTTTCTACCAATGCTCTAAATTGCTTGAAAACTGAAAAAAACATCAGACTTCCTTCTCAACATGTAGACCCACACTTTCCTAGAAAAGTCATGAATAAACGATACAAAATATGACGAACCACCATACGAGGTTGTAGGAGCTGGACCCCATACATCTGAATGGATATAGTCAAGTATTCCTTTACCAGTATGTTTGCCTGTTTTAAACTTTTGTTTACTTTGTTTTCCAAACAGACAATGCTTACAAAAATATAACTTTCGAGACTTTAGATTTGGAAGTAACTTACGATCAGTCAAAATTTTTAACCCTCTTTCACTCATATGCCCCAATCTTTGATGCCATAAGTGAATGGAACTACTGTCATGTTTAGACACCGTAGACACATAATCTGACCCTGTACCTCATTCTAACTGAAATAGATTTCCTACCTTCTTAACTTTCATAACTAGTAAAATATCTTTGTAAATTTTCATTACTCCACCTTGAATTACATTTTTATATCCATTTGAATCAAGTGCTCCTAATGAAATCAAATTTTTCCTTAAATCTGGTACATGCCTCACACCAGTTAACATTTTAGTTGTCCTATCAAACATTTGCAGTTGTATACTCCCAATCCCCACAATATTACATGTTACATCATTACCCATGTACACAACTCTATCATTAATTGATTTATATGTCTTAAACCATTCTTTATGAATACACATGTGGTTTGATGCACTAGAGTCTAACAACTAATGCTTACCACGATTTGACACATTAGTTGATAATACATCATCACTCATACCTGAACGAGATGTCGAACCTGTATCTGTCGTATTTGCCTCCTTCTTCTCTGTCGAAGAATCTGCTTTAGAAGTTTGTTGCTGTCGCTTCTAGTAGTCCTTCTTTAAATGCCCTGATTTGCCACAAAACCAACATTTTACCTTACTCTTCTTCCCTTTCGACTTTTAACATGAGTCACTCGGACTACTGGAGCGTCTTTCTTTCGAACGACCTCTAACCATCTTAGCTTCTAATGTAGAGGTTTCTAAATGCGACCTTCTCCTTATTTCTTCCGATAATAAGGATGCAACTACATCATCAAAATCAATAGTTTCTGATGAACTAAGACTTATAGAAGTAACAAAATAATGCCATGACTCAGGCAACGAGCACAATAAAGTAATAGATTTATCCTCAGATTGAATTTTTACTTCTATACTTTGTAATTGCACCAAAAGAGTATTAAAAGAATTCAAATGATCAGCAATTGATGTACCTTCCTTCATTCACAAACTGTACAACTGTTGCTTCAGGATAATCCTATTGGTTAAGGATTTGGTCATGTACAGTTTCTCCATTTTCGTCCACAAACCAGCAGTTGTTGTCTCTAACATGATATTAAACAGGACATCATCCGCCAGACACAGTCGAATAACACTTACTGCTCTTTCATCCATCTCGTCCCACTCATCATATGTGATGTTATAAGATTGTTTGGATTTACCCATCAACGCCTTTGCCACGCCTTGTTAGACAAGTAGATCATGCATCTTCACCTTCCAAATCTTGAAATTATTTTTGCCATTAAACTTCTCAATTTCAAACCGGGTACTCTGAGTTTTCGCCATCTTGTATCAACCAAAACACAATAATCTCCAAAACCAACTTAAATAAAAGAAGTTAATCTCAAAAAACGCCTAAGAACTGAAGTTGGTGAACGAAAGCTAAGAATCCATCCTCACCAGAGTACTCATTGTCATAGACAGCAGCAATGCTGGGCTCCATAGAGGAGAGGAAATCTCGTATGGCCGATTTCTCGACTTGACATGTAGCTGAATCGGGTTTTTTTTTCTTTACTAACTGCAGCGCTAGATAGTTTTGTGGTAGTTATGGTAGTGTTATTAGACCCGATTTTGATTTATGTTGATGTGCAAGGAGGAAGTTCATGCAAGTAAATCTCGGATGTAGACTTGCAAGATGCCATGTGAGAATCATTCATTACTACATGAACAAAATTCCATGTTCATTTAAACGTTGATATACGCACAACATAAATCATTTAAAGGGGAGTTACGTTATCAGTGAGCTATTCCATGCACTAGCAGTTGGTCCACGGCACCACCGCACTCTATAACCACCACACGACTGCCTAATCCAATGCACAGGCACCGCCAGCACCACCATATGCACTCCACCTCCACGCAATGCAGGTTATCAAAGCAACCACGCAATCCACCAGCATCAATCACTAGCATGCCGATCCACCAACAATCAATCAACAATCGTTCATATGTTGATTCTGTTCACGCACAAGATCTGTTCAGCATTGCACAATCTCTATGCGCAAGCATACGCAAACCCACGCTGTGTCACTGGAGTTGATCTCCTCACTCACAAACTGTAATTACATCCATGCACAATTTTTCAAGATTACTGGAAAAAGAGTCTGCGATGTATGCATTGTAGTCGGCCTTCAATAAAATGACATGGCAGAGCTCCACTCAAATGTGTTCTAGAACATTAAGAAGACGCATCACGTTTGTTGATCTCTACACAGCTCGTGGGCCCGCCGCTCCTCCACTGCGCTGCTCTGATACCAAATTTTAAAATAATAGTGCGCAAGGAAATAACAAAGACAGACTGAACAATACAATCATACACAAATTACACAGTTCTTTAACGTGGTTCACCCAACCAATCTGGGCTACGTCCACCAAACATAGGCATCATAAATTTTTCTTATCAAATAGGAGATTACAAAATAATATTTTCCTCACAAACTCTCCCCATAAACAATCTGTATGGACATCTGATTTATAGCTAAGCCACTAATGCTAACACAATTTTAATTGAAACAATTTTAACCACTCGTGAAAAACCACATCTAGTTTATAGTTAAGCCACTAATGCTAACACAATTCTAATTGAAAAAATTTTAACCACTGGTGAAAAAATCTCATGAAAGTCAATGCCGGCTTTTTGAGAAAACCCTTTTGCAACCAACCTCGCTTTGTACCTGTCTTCTGTATCATTCACACCCCGTTTCAGCTTGAAAACCCATTTACACCCCACAGTTTTCCTGTCTTTCGGAAGCTCAACCAGATCCCATGTGCCATTCTTACCTAAGGCCATCATTTCATCCTTCATGGCTGCTTTCCACTTGTCACTTTTCGAACTTTCTATTGCTTCTTGATAGCACAGAGGTTCATCATCATTAGCAGTAAATGCAACTGAAGTAACATAATCATCATACCTTCTTGGTGGCCATTTGATTCTTGTTGACCTCCTTAAGGATGTTTCTCGCGCTTCCTCGATTGACTGACTACCATCTGTAGGAACTTCTTGATGATCAGTATCTGAGACCTGTTCATGATCTATAAATGTACCCTGTTCATGTTCTGATTCTGAAACCTGTTCATGACTAGTATCTGAACTATGGTCATCATGACTATCATTAGAAATGCTATCAAATTGAATGTGGTTAAAGTCAGATACAACATCTTGTTTCTTAAATGGATGTGGATTTTATAGAAATCTTTTATCTTTATTTATTACTAGCTGAAAAAATATTTTTATCTTCTTCTCAATTACTAATGGTAGAAAATATTATAAGATGTAGTTGACTAGTTTTTTCATGGTATTCCATGAAGGAAATTCATTGAATGACCACGATTAAATTTATTCATCATGTATTTAATCCCAAAGAGAAATTAAAGTACAAAATTGGATAATAAAATTTATAATGATTTTTCATTTTATTATTTCTTGAATTCAAAATGATATCCTATGACATCTCTAGTTACTTGACACCCCTAGTTAATGTAAATATTCATATCTTTTATATAAATACTCATGTTTTTGTAGGGATATATAAAAAAAAAAAAAAAAATGTGTTATTAACACTCTTGTGAATCTCTTAAAAATTTTAAGATAAAACTTAACTCCTAACTATCACATAAATAAATGAAATCATTTATGCCTAAGTTATGGCTTAAAGCTTGTTGAAGCCACCTCTTTGTTCCTTAAGCTCCAGAAAAAATAACCAAAAAACCTGTCTTCTGAAATTCACTTTTCTGTTTTAACGAAAAAATCCTATTTATACACATTCGATTTTTAAACACAATTTAATTGGGGTTAAATTTATAAAGGAAAAACCCTTTATATTAAATTAACTTTCCAAAGAATATAAACATTGAAAAGCGTTAGAGGTGGATACTCTTAAGCGTTAAAAATCCTTCAAACTTTCTCTTTAAAACAATGTTGATAATATGCGCGATATTTTTAGGCCAACAATATTTCGAGAGGTAAATATCGCATATTTTCAGATTAGGAAAATATTATGATATTTTGAAAATCTCAGTTAAATATTGTAATATTTTAAAAATATGAATTAAAAATTATCATATTTTGTATATATTAACAAACAATTATTATTACTTTATATATTTACAAATTTGAAAAAAATTGACTTTTTATATTTGTCGATATTTTCCAATATTTTACTGATATTATGAATAAAATATTTTCATAACTCTTACCAATATTTTTGTGATACTTATATTTTCAACACTATTTTAAAACATTTGACTTTGCCTTTCAAAAAGAACTTTCAACTTTGCTAACATGCTTGCAATGTAGGCAAGCCACGTTACTACTTGGGGAACATGCCTTTCCATGAAGGGGACTCGTGTTATTGCTAATGCACATTTCAATGCAAGGAGGTCATGTCTGTTAAATCTACTAATAGTATGTATATGAAAACATAAACAGAACCACTGAACAAAAAATATGTGAGACTAATTCTCAATCCATGAGCTGAATTCTCATTGGAATCTCATATATTCATAGAATCAATCATTACATTATTATATAGCCCATATATTTCTAATTTCATTAAGGAGTATCTTACTAATCTACTGTCTGAATGATCACTAACTATATCTATAAATTTGCTGAACTAATTCTGATAACTCAGAACACAAAATTTGTTGGTTAGTCAACAATTACAAAGCTTTATTTTAAGCATTATCCCCAACACTCCCCCTTAATGCTTAATGAGGTGATTCCAAGCATATCCCTTAAGTATTCGAACTTCCCTTTAGGTAGTGCTTTGGTAAATATATCTGCAAGTTGTTCATTTGTTGTGCAAAACTTTATTTCAATTTCTCCTTTTGCCACATAGTCTCTTATGAAATGAGATTTGATATCAATGTGTTTGGTGCAATTTTGAAACACTGGACTTTTGGTTATGGCAATGGTAGAAAAGTTATCATAGTAAATAGTTGTGGCATATTTTGGTTCTTGTTTTAGATCTATCAATACTTTCTTCAACCAAATTTCTTCACATGTTGCTCTTGCTACTGCAATATACTCCGCCTCTGTAGAAGACAATGAAATAGTTGGTTGCTTCTTTGAACACCATAATATTGCACCTGATCCAAGGCTGAATACATAACTTGAAGTTCTTTTTCTATCATCAAAAGATCCATCCCAGCCACTATCTATATAACCAACCAACCCAAAATCATTTGATGAAGTATACCAAATCCCATAATTTCTTGTTCCACACACATACCTCAAAATTCTTTTTGTTGCTCCAAAATGGATCTTACTTGGACTTTGCATGAATCTTGAAATCAAGCCTACTGCATGGATAATATCATGCCTAGTGGTAGTAAGATACAAAAGACATCCTACTAGACTCCTATAAGATTGAGCATCTACCTTTTCAGCTCCATCTTCTACAGAAATTTTTTCATTTGTATTCATGGGTGTGCTCTTGGGTTTACAATTTCCCATTTTCCATTTTTTAAGAAGATTTGAAACATATTTTTCTTGTGAAATAAAAATTCCATCATTCATTTGTGTCACTTCTATGCCAAGGAAATAATGGAGCAAACCCAAATCAGTGATTTTAAATTCAGTCATCATAGCCTCCCTCAACGCTTCCACTAACAAATTACTTGAAGATTTGTATATCGAGTCATCTACATACAAGCACACAATTATTATATCATTACCATTTGACTTGATCTATAATGTGTACTCATTTTCACTTCTATTAAATCCCTTTTTCAAAAAATAAATGTCAATTCTACTGTACCATGCTCTTGGAGCTTGTTTAAGCCCATAAAGAGCCTTTTCCAGTTTGTAGACTTTGTGTTCATTTTTTGCTTCTTCAGATCCTTGGGGCTGGTGAACATATACATCTTCCCTCAACTCACGATTTGGAAAGGTTGATTTAACATCAAATTGATAAACTAACAATTTATTATATGCTACCAATTCCAAAACAGTTCTGATTGTATCAAATCTTGCAACAAGAGCATATGTTTCATTGTAGTCAATACCTAGTTGTTGAGCATATCCCTTTGCTACTAACCTTGTTTTGTGCCTTTGTATTGATCAATCAGATGCATACTTGGTTTTAGACAACCATTTCACCCCAATGACTTCTTTTTAAGTAGGAGAATCCACAAGCTCGCATGTTGCATTATTTTTAATTGTTTCCATCTCTTCGTTCGTTGCTTTGCACCAAACTAACTCTTTTACTACATCTTCAAACATCTTGGTTCTTCTTCAATATGAGACATCAAAGCAAAATTAATATAACCATAAATTTAATTTAAAGATTTTTTCCTTTTTGGAGGAGGACTTGGACTTGAAACGGGACTTGAAGTAGTAGAAGATGATCGAGTGGATGTGGCCTCTGACGTATTTTGATTATTGGGTGGATTTGCAGAAATAAAACATTCATCTTCTTGTACAACAATACTTGGATTTTGTTGCTGCACATCATGATTCCACTACTACTCTTCTTTCTCATCAAATAACACATCACAGCTAATCATTATTCTTTCATTTTGTAGATTGTACAATCTATAACCTTTGGTTTCCTCACAATATCCAATAAAAATGCATTTCACACTTTTATCATCAAGCTTTCTTCTCTTTTCAGTAGGAAAATGAGCATAGGCAATGTTAGAGTCGGTCTAGTTATCCCTCCATCCGAGATCAAAGCTCTTTTTTGCATTTCATATTTCAGGTGTCCCATCAGTTTTCACCAGTTGCATTTCGTTAGGCATGCCATAACTCTGATGGAGTGGTCTATGTCATGCATTCCCCTTGTGCATATCACTGCTAGTTTAGGATGAGTCATAAAGCTTCACAAGTCATTTTTTAAATTTTTAGGTCTAGGTCTAGGGTTTGAGTTAATTTAGTTCTGAAAAGTCTTAGAAGACCAGCAGGCCAGAGGGATGCCTTTGATAAATCATCATTTCAATAATTGTCACCATTTTACAACTGAATAAGGACTTCTCTTCAAAACTCTGTTTTGAAGACAAGTCGCCACCTTATTTATGTAAAAATTGTCAAAATTTTCAGTTCTTCAAATGTTCAAGTGCAACCCTTGTCTCCTTTGCTGAAACATATTAGATATATACCTGCAAAAAATTATCAGAGAAACTCATCATTTCAACCTATTTTATGAAGGAAACCTAAAAGTTCAGAGCCTATTAATTTTGAAAAAGTGTCAACAACCAAACATAAGAAAAATGGGTTTACATTGAGCAAAAATCAAAATGGATGTTATATCAAGTGAATTCTCCTCATTTCCAACCCATTACACATTTTGAGAACAAAGAGTATCATTGGAGAGTGATTTTGCAAGTGTGAGGCAAATTTGTACGTTGTTGGTCAGTTCCAAAGGCGCGCGGTGCATCAGCATAGGCGCGCGGCGCACTCAGAACGTGCGGCGCATCAGGCGGTTTTTTCCTGTGCAGATTAACAAAGGCGCGACGCACTCAGAGCGCGTGGCGCGTTGGGTAAAGCGTGTGGCACATAGGGTTTGTGACTATAAATTCATCAAGAAACCGCTCAAATCACCTTCCTTCACGCCCAAATTCTCAGGTAGGCCTGCAAATCATCACTTTGTTTCAGTTTTGGATGGTGTATATGTGGTATATATGAAGAAATTACCCTCTCTTTGTCATGAAAAATCAAGTGAAAAGAAAACCCTCCATGTTTATAAATTGTTGTAATGATTCAAGTCCAAAGTTTGTTGTAGGGTTTTAACAAATGATTGTTGCCAAGGCCTCATATCCCCTGTTTCACATTTCATATTTTCCCTAAATATTTTCCCAAATAAATTCCCACAACACCACACCTTCCTCTCTTAAAATTCCCAACGATTCTCCTATAAACTGTATGATCCCTACCTTGTTTCAAAACCCTAAAATATTTCTATCCCCCCTGTCCCTTCCCTAATCTCCTCATTTTATTTCCATTATTCCCTTTTCCCTTGCTTCCCCTTTCCTAACAATTCCTATCATTTATGTCCCCTTGGTTACAACATTTTCATAAAGAGACAAAAAGTCAACAGTCAACTTTTGGCACACAGTTTTATATCAGCAAATATATATATTCCGACCACCTTGTTTTTAGAGAACATGTCAGACACCGAGTCCGAATATGAGCAGGAATATGAAAGCGACTCTACACCAGAGGTCAATGTGCCACAAAGGTATCACAGGGGGGCAAGAGTGGACAACATGTTAGGGAGGAGCCTACCTCTTTGGCTCAATTGCAAGCTTGCCTGTTTGCCATGGATTGTTTTCGGCGCCAATCATGTTACCAATATTGTGAGATGATCTCACAAACCCAACATCATCAGGAACTGGTCCGTCTATTTGTCCTTAACTTACAGGATGGTCATGTGAACCTTGCCGGAGTGGATTTCACTTTGTCACCCGACACTATCTCTCAGGCCACTGGAATACCCAATGTGGGGGAGGAATGGAGTAAACACCAGATGCTGGAACGATATTATTACGAACCATATGTCAAGCCCGTATATATCAGACACTTGAGTGCAGGTTTTCCTTTTAGATACCTGAAAGATGAGTTTTCACCATTGATGAAACTCATCATTCGGTATTTCAGCTGTGAGGGCAGATTTTCACGTCTCTATGCGTACCATGTACGTTTGTTGATGCATTTCACACGGGTACGTATGATGAACATTCCGTTTTTTATGTGCCGAAACATAGAGAGGATGATACCCTTAGTACAGAGAAAGCCCCTGACACATCAACACAGGAGTATATATCACTATGCATTGATCAAAATCATAGTGATGCATCAGTTGGCACAGCAAGGTATTGCTTGGGAGGATTTCATCTCCCGTGATTTCTTTTCAGCGCTACATCCTCCTCCAGAGATCGTCCATGATGAGAGAGGGCCTTCATAGCAGTTCGACATTCATGAGACTGAGCATGTTGATGCTCCATCATATGTGACATATCAGAAATGCCCCAAGGCCTTATTTGCAGCTGCACGACGAGTACTTTCTCCACCTGGGGTGGAAGGGGTCTCGTTGACATCATCACCAGAGCGAGTATTATCTCCACATAATGTGGAAGGGATCTCGCTTCCATCTACAGCACAGGTACAGAGTGAGGACAGGGGCAAGAGACCCATGGTTGATGAGGGTCCTCCAGGAGTTCAGGATACTGGTATCATTGATGTTGAGGCTAGTTCGCCCAGCTCAGAGCTTAAGGAGATTATCTGAGAACAAAAGGCCGAGAATGAGTCGTGGCAAGAGAAATTGCAAATGGGTAAATGGGTGATCAACTACTTAGAGAAGCGCAACAAGCAGTTGGAGGATGAGTATGAACTTTATGAGCTGGGCAAGATTCATGAAGACCAGGAATTGGCTCGTAGGAGACCCGGTGATTTGACACCTATTGATTGGGAATTGATGCTCATCCGGGTAAACACTCACTTGGAAAATTTGCTGGCGAAGGCAAACAGGGACAAGGACATGCTTCGCCACATGAAAACTCACTATTGGGCTCGCATGCATGTTTGCAAAGCGAGAATGAAGGTCCTCAAGAGGCGTTTGAGCAAAGCGCTAAAACAAAAGAAAAGGTCTGATCCGCTTCAAGTTTAGGCCGAGGCTTCACTAGTTGATCATGATACATGATGGAGGGTCTTCACTCCAATTTTGGGCACATTTGGAGAAAATTTTGTCATTTCAAAATTTTTGGCTTGCAAAACAGGTTTTTGGGTTCT
>APFE030873065.1:49469-92703 GCA_000404065.3 Pinus taeda
GCATTCATATTAATATAAAAAATAAGAATAGTATTTAATATTAAGTTATAATGCAGGTAATTGCCAAGTTGACATATTCTCTGCCTTGGAAAGTGAATAGTCAGCTTGATTTAATGTCTGATGTTATTCTTAAAACAACTAAGATAAAATTGTTTAAGAGAACTCACATAGATCTATAAGTGCTGAGATGATAAATATGATGCAAAAATTTACTCAAAAGTTCACATTGTAAAAGAGGTTTTCACTTATAGTAATATGACCCCATTCCTCCCTTGATAGATCCAACATTATTATATTTGTCCCAATATAATAAATGTGTTTCTCTTTTATATTATTAAATTAGGTTGCTTCAATCATCATGTCCTTATTGTTAAGGGGAGATTGTCTTAAAGTAAGTGTTGTCATAAGTAGTGTGATAGAAGTAACAATGGGAAACTATATCTATATATTTTTTATACATGTGAAAATAGTAATCCCTAATTTATCTATGTCCATGGTAGTGAAAATCTATTTGTTATAGTCGTAGCTCAATTATTTTTCATTTTAGTATGAGTAGTGGTACCTTTTGGTCATTGTATTATTTTTAGTTGATATAGTAATAAATGGTGTAATTTAAAAATTTTAATTTAGACTACATGTCCATCACAATGTGATACTCTATAATTGTACCATAACTTAGCATTGAAGACATGACAAGTAACTAGATGTATTCAACAAAATTTTAATGCTTATCATTGTATCTTTGAATAATATTTATAGTGCTAGCTAAATTGGGCAGTATTGACTTACTTTTATGATTCACATAGATATCATCATAACTCATTGGTTTTGTTACTTGATTATTTGAAAATAAATGCTAGTTAAATTATTAACTCAGTTAATGCTATCTTAGAGAACATGTGTAGTATTTCATCTTTTACATGATCCATGTACCCATTTCGATTTCATGTTTTTGAGAGTTATTTTGCAGCCAATGCGCCCAGGTTCGTTTTGCCAAGGTCGGTGTGCAAAGATTTGATTTCATTTTTACACACTCGATGTACTCATTTTTATTTAATATTTTGGATATTCAATTTTGTAGGTTAGGGTTTCCCTAAGTATGATTTCCTCATTTTAAATGAATTAAATCGAACAAGGAACCAATGTTGGATTTAAATACCAATTTATTTCCAATTGCGTACACAATCGGTTCTAAAATATTCTAATATGGCGATTCCACACTTAGATTCTCAAAGCGGCTTGTAGAGACACGTTGATCTACATTAACTTGCGATCATATTTTTGCACTAACGAATTCATCTGTCAACAATGGTGATGTCTTTGTAAGATCACTCATGACTCATTGGTTTGATACCTTAATTACTTTGGTTTTTCCAATTTGTATTCAAAATCATATACAGGAACATAGAGGGTTTCAAGGAACAAAGAGGGTTTCTGCAAGGAACAAAGGAATGAAAAATATTGAGAAATGTTTGTAGATTCATGAAGATGGTGATAGTGCCACACCAATGTTACTTTGTTTCTGTTGTGCTAGGAGATGGCTAGAGAATTGCCTCGATTTGTTCCAGAGGGATTCCCTAGATGGCATGAGAAATTGAACTTTTGGGAGGAATTGATGGAACGAAATCTAGCGGTGGGCCTAGCGGAACTAGTCCATTCCCTGCCTAATTCCTGCCACAACTTTCCATTATGAATCCACTAGCAAATGGTGTTGCATCTTCATCAACCAAACCTTCCTCCACACTGCAATGAGCCAACACCTTTACTTCTATAACCAAACCTTCCTCGTCATCATCAACCAAACCTTCCTCCTTGTTTGCCCCATTGCAATGGAGGTTTTGTCGAGAAAATGGAGAGAGAAACACCAATATTTGAGAGCCACGAGACTAGGGTTTACGTGATGGGCATTAAGGGAATAAGGCCCAACGACAACAGAGCACATACTCGTTTATTTTTCGGTGGTGGGAGATAGATATTAAGACCCTCCTTCTTAGCAAAAGTGGGAGACATGGGCGCCAACTGAGTGGGAAACAACAGGAAACAGTAGGCTAGGCCATCTTAAAATGGAAACAAGACAACTGAAACCACTAAAAAGTTTTTGGTGTAGAGGCCGAAAATCCTTTTTGGCGCCAAATTTTTTTAGTTTTTTTATGTTGGGGCTTTCACTGTTATTTTGCAAAGGAACTCAAAGCTGAGCTAGAAGTTTCAAGGAAGACAACAATGGGTTTATTTTCCATAGGTATTTTCCTTTCAATTTGATGTATTTCCCTTGCAAAGATGTTGGCATTGGTATTATTTTCCTTGCGTAGCTATATTCACTGCTATATCTATAGGAATTGGGATTATTTTCATGGTATAGATGTAGGCATTGGGATTATTTTCAAGGTATATTTGGGTTTGTGAGTATAATTTAACGTGTTTTCTAACTAGGGAAAGTACTTTTGAATTATAGTAGTGCATGAACATGGAACACCAACCTAATTTGAATTAATTGGTCTCTAGAAGAGTCTATATATTGCATTCATGTTCATTAATAACATATTATTAGATTTTATTAGAAATTTGAATTGTCTCTCTCCTTCATTAGTTAATTTCTTAGTGGTTTTATTCTCTCTTGTTTCTTGTTTTGCAAGTAACTATCTAGTATTTTTTCACACTTATATCTTTCTATTATAGTTTTATCTTGGCTAAGAAACTCATCTTGGTACCATTTCCTAATGTTTTGCATTATTGTGATTTGAATCTATTCTCCTTCAAGGAAGCTTTGTTCAAGAATGCTTATTTTTATTTCTCTTATGTAATTCACTCTTGGAACCATTTCCACAAAGCTCATACGAATTGACTATCCCAACCTTAGACGAATCAAATAATGATTTGTTACTAGATGTATCTATCCTTTTAGCATGGTGTATTTTTATGGAGGTCATTTTCTTCTTTTTATTTGTAGATAATATATGTTTTTTAACATCTCAATGAATCTTTATCTTTGAAATTAATCATTGGTATCATTAGGTATTTCTTGCAATTGCTTCTGAATTTCAGATAGATTTTCTAGCAACAGTGCATTCAATTCTAATGGTTTTTCTCTCTCTTGGATTATCCTTCATTATCTATCACGTAGCTTTAGAGTATTTCTTTTAGGATCCTCACCATTTCTGCAAATTTAGGGGTTTTTCTAGATTCATCCTCTTGATATTCGTCACATTTGACATGGTTGATTTCTTCAAGAGTACGTCATATCATATTGGGTTTTTCTTGTGATGTTGGTTCCACTTTCTTCACTCAATTATATTTTCTTTTTAGTGTTATAATGAAAAAAGTTCAATAATTAGTTGTAAATTAGCATCATAATTTAAATTAATAATGGATTATAACCTTTTATATGCAATTGTGTATTACAACATGATAGTGTTGCACCCTAACCCAACATACAACATTATAGCAAGCCTAGTTCCTTTGGATGTGTTTTGAGAAATGAGGTCATCCTTTTATGAAAATGCACTCCCCATTGGCTCATTGCTATTTAATTCAACTTTTGTGCAATAAATGGCCACATTGTGTCACTTGATATCTACCATTCTAGGAGATGCACTAGGATGATGTTTTTCTTGGATATGTGATCATGTGGTTGGCACTAGACTCTAATTATTTAGAATGAAATAGGTCCATATCACACACAACTTGCTTTTACCAGCAAGATAAAATCAAATATAATATGCAATTTTTTTATTATCAATAATATAGGGAATGGTCCTTGTAAGTCCAATTACAAATTTGTAATCTACTGCTCAAAGTCAGTATTCTATCTACAAGTTTGGTTCTTCTTGAATCCCCTTTACTAGGAATATTCATATCATCCAAAATAGTCTAACCGTAGGCTACTTCTTCAAATTCTACAATATTTTATGTGAGGAGAATACTTTCAGAATGATCTGCCCAATCCAAAACCGTAGCATCCTTCTCCATGACACACACATGGTCTCCAAGTGGGACACGGAGTGACACATATTCGGTCTTTGATGTCACATCAATTTCTATAAGCTCAATATTTTTCACTAGGGTATCATATTCTGGTCCATTGGCATGCTCAAGCCTCTTCAATGGATTATCCAAGGAAAGTTGTTGATTGCACACATACTTGTCTTCTAGAAGTGATTCATTCATACTTAAACAAGGGGATATATTGTAACTTTTTCTAAGCTCCTGAACTTTTGGATGGAATACTAGAGTCCAAGCCAAATCAGGTGCTTAAACAAGGAGACATATTATATCCCTTCGTAACCTCAGGGATCCTCAACAGAGTATCAAACTGTGAAGGTTCCTGCTTTCTCACCACAATCTGTATATTTTCTCCAACTTTGAAATTTTGGGTCTCTCTAGCTTCCTGGCCATTGTTTCCCTCAATTTTGGCAGGGTCAATGAAGCACTCATGTTTTTCATTGTTGTCCATATCAAATAGTTGTTCTCTAATTGGACTTGCATCAGGTATGCCATCAGTAATAAAAATTCTTTCCTGGCATGCTCCATATTCAACTTCATTCTTTTCCATAGCTATATTATATCCCTCTGTAACCTCATGGGTCTTCAAAGGATGATCCAATTGGTAAGGTTCCTACTTGCATGTAGCTTCTATAACAATCTCTAAGATATCCTTTGTAAGAGAATCAACTATACCTTAACAAAATAAAGCATCATTACTCTACATAATCTTGGGCATATCTAATGGATCACTAATGTCCAATCCAAACAAAGAATTCAAGCAAAGAGATATATCAAGGCCTTTTGTAAGCATATGCATCTTCAATAGAGTATCCATGTTACAAGGTTCCTGGTTGCTGGCCACTGTGTCTACTTTCACAAGTTGTGTATTTTGTTCAACTTTGAATTCTTGTGTCTCTTGAGCTCTCTTACATATAGATTTTTCTTCCTTCTCATCCTCTTTTCCCTCAATTTTGTTAGGGGCAATGAATCCCTCATGTTTTCCATGGCTGTCCATATCAAACAATTTTTCTTTAATTTGACTTGCATCAGTTATGCCATCAACAATACTAATCCTTTCCTTATATGCTTCATCTTCAACTTCATTTTTTTCCATGGCTACATTGTAAGATCCATGTTCCACTTGATCACCATTTGTTAAGGGAATGTGAACATACTTGGTGATCTACTCAACTACATCTTACTCCTTTTGAGGAGTTGAACCATACAACTAATTAAGGTTATAAAACTCATTTCCATTGTCTCAAAAGTGGCCTTGATGCACTTCATCCTCTAAAGCTTGAATGTTTTTATATGTTACTTGAAGTTCATTGGACATATCTACTTGTTTAGGATTTTTCACTTTCATCCAAACTGCATTAGGAGAGCCATCATTTTGCTTGTGAAAGATGGCTTCTTCAACACCCTAAGTTTCAGCCATTGAAGCAAGTTCATAATACTCCTCTCTTTGATATATAGAGTCATGATATCCTTCTTTAGTTTTGGGATCACTCAATTTATCTTCTTGAGCTTCGCCATTAACCAGTGAGATGTGAATTTTCCAAACATCATTTAGAACTAAAAGCTCCTCTTCAATGCATTCCCCACCTCTTGACCTTCACTATATGATTCCAACTGTGACAGATCTTCTAGAGACAAAGACTTTGGCAGAAGTTAGAATTGGTGAGAACCATTCAAATTGTCTGCATCAAATTGAAGCTTATTTTCTAATTCTGGAGTGTTGCCAAAATCCGTTGGTTCACCTTCATAAGATTCATTCTCATAAATTTGTTTCTTTTCATCTTCCTCCTTTTGAGGACCATTGAACTCATCATGTCCAAAACACACTTTGCTTTTGTTTGAAAAATAATACTTGATTTCATGAGATTCACCCTTCACAGCCTCTCGAGCTTCCTCATTATAGTTTTTAGGAGATAGACTTTCTTGAGAATTATGAGTTTCACTCTTTGAAAACTATTCGGTTTTCTATTCGTTTTCAACTACAGAGACCTCATACCCTTCCGTGGTTTTTGAATCATTCAATTTATCCTCTATACCTTCACCATTAACAAGTGATATGGGATTTTCCTGAAGATACTCTTTACTGCATTCTTCATCGGCTTGAGCTTCACAAAATCATACATACCTTGTGAGGGAACACATTTTTATAGTCTACAAAATTGATTGAAAAGTTTCTTCCATTTCAAGAATAGAATCAATTATACCTTAACAAGGGAACATATCATTATTATTTGGAAGGTTGGCTCGTTTAATTTGTTCTAGAATTATTGCAACATATCATTAGTGGTTGGGTTGTGTTTCATAGAGTAAAAGCACTTATAAATGTGGAGAAAATGTATCATTACTATAAATACAGAGGAAAACTATATTTTTTCTTGAAGAATAATACCTGAGCAAGGGAACAAATCAGTATTGTCTTAAGAATTGATTTTATTTTGAACAGTCTCCTCAGTCGTGACTGCTTTTTCAAGAACAAATTCATCCATAACTAAACAAGGAACACATCATTACTGTCGGTAAGGTTGGGCTTGTTTAATGGAGTATTAAAATCATTATAGCAAAGGGAACACATCATTAATATTAATACTAGGGGAACTAAAACAAAGTCAAGGCATTCCCGAACTAACGAACACATCAATACTACCTTCAAAACTATTTGAAGAATCAACAATTTCCTGAGTCGTGTCTGGTTCTGTTTCCTTATAATTACATGAACAACTAAATTTTTGCTTTAATGTATCGCTCTCTATTTGTGTGTAGACATGAATCCAACCAATCTTGTAATGAGATGACTCACCTGCATGCTGGGAAACACTAGGGATTGGCTCATACATACTAGAGACACTGTCCACTTTCGAACCATATAATTCATCAAGGCCATAAAACTGTTTTTCATTGTCTGGAATCTGATTAATGAAATTTGTCTTCATGAACTTCATCCTCAATAGCTAAGTTATGAGGTTGCAGACCAACATCTGAAACTCAAATATTCTCATAAGCTTCTTGAGGTTCATCGTATCATGAATGAATTAGTTGATGATCTCCAAATTTCAAAGAAGCTACATTAGACAACATGGGACAACCATCATTTTGGCTACTATTATAATTCTTATGTGATTTTCATTCTTCATCATTGTGAGTTTCACTTTTGTAAACCTGTTCAATTTGCTCTTCTTTTTCAACTACATGATCTTGATATCTCTCAATTGCATCTGAATTCTTAAACCCGTACTTGTGAGGTTCATTATTAACAAGTGAGATTAGATTTTCCTGAACAGAAGTAGCTAAAGTGTACTATATGGTGCATTCTTCACCATCTCGAACTTCATTGGATGATGCCTCCTTTCTAAATAATAATTATTTCTTATCAATGAAAAATTGTCTCGTTTCTAATTAAGACAAGAAAAGGAATTTTCTTTATGTATCCCATGGAGTATAACCTTTTATATGCAATTATGTCTTATAACACGATAGTGTTGCACCCTAACCCAACATACAACATTGTAACAATCCTAGTTGCTTTAGCTATTTTTTGAGAGATGAGGTCATCCTTTTATGAAAATGCATGCCCCATTGGCTCATTGTTATATATTTCAAATTCTATGCAATAAATGGCTACATTGAGTCACTTGATATCTACCAGTCTAGGAAATGCATTGGGATGATATTTTGCTTGGATATGTGATCATGTGCTTGGCACTAGACTCTAATTCATTAGCATGAAATAGGTTCTAGAGGGGTGTTATGGAAATATGATTGATTCTGCTCTGAACATCTCAAATCTCCACAAATTTGCGCATAGGTATAATACCAAGACATGATATTTGTACCTTGGGTCTTTGAGAAGTATGAGGCATGAAATTGGCATTATTTGGTTTAATCCCACACCAACATTTACTCACAAATTGATGAAACCAGAGCTCATGGGCATTCACTGCATTGTCATTCATTTGAATTCACTTATTCCATGTGTGGTTAACTATATTTGAGGGTTAAACATAATTATGGGTTTTTATACCCTCTCTGCCACCAGTACTCTACATTATTTTATATCTTTTCATTTTTCAAGCATATTTTAGGGTTCTTTATTGCATATTGGTGCTCTTCTAAAGCAACAAAGCTTTATGTATATGGATACATAAAGGTAGTGGTTCACCATGTGGTCTTAAGTGGAGCTTACCCATACTCTAATAATTAATCAATGCTCAAGCACATATTTAGTGGCTAGGTTGTGTTTCATGGAGAAAAAAACACTTATAAATGTGGAGAAAACACATCATTACTATAAATACAGAGGAAACCCATATTTTTTCTTAAAGAATAATACCTAAACAAGGGAAGAAATCAGTATTGTCTTAAGAATTAATTTTATTTTGAACAGTCTGCTCAGTAGTGACTGCTTTTTGAAGAGCAGATTCATCCATACCTGAACAAGGAAAACATCATTACTGTCAGTAAGGTTGGGCTTATTTAATGAAGTATTGAAATCATTATAGCAAAGGGAACACAACATTAATATTAATCCTAGGGGAACTAGAATAGAGTCAAGGCATTCCCGAACTAGCCAACACATCAATATTGCCTTCAAGTTCAAAATTGTTTGAAGAATCAACAATATCCTGAGTCACATCTGGTTCTATTTCTTTATAATTACATGAACAACTCAATTCCTGCTTTGAAGTATCACTCTCTATTTGTGTGTATATATCAATCTAATCAACCTTGTAATGAGATGACTATCCTACATGCTGGGAAACACTAGGCATTGGCTCATATATACAAGAGACATTGTCCACTTTCGAACAATACAATTCATCAAGGCCATAAAACTGTTTGTCATTGTCTAGACACTGAATAATGAAATTTCTCTTGATGAACTTCATCCTCAATAGCTGAGTTATGAGGTTGCAGACCAAAATCTGAAACTCAAATATTTTCATAACCTTCTTGATGTTCATCGTATGATGAATGAATCAGTTGATGATCTCAAAATTTCAAAGAAGCTACATTAGACAACATGGGGCAACCACCATTTTGGCTATTGTTGTAATTCTTATGTGATTTTCGCTCTTCATCATCGTGAGTTTCACTTTTGTAAACCTGTTCAATTTGCTCTTCTTTTTCAACTACATGATCTTTATATCTTTGAATTGCATCTAAATTCTTAAACACATACTCGTGAGTTTCAATATTAATAAGTGACATGGGATTTTCCCGAGTAGAAGTAGCTAAAATGTACTATATGGTGCATTCTTCACCATCTCGAACTTCATTGGATGATGCCTCCTTTCTAAATAAAAATTATTTCTTGTCAATGAAAAACTATCTCCTTTCTAATTAAGACAAGAAAAGGAATTTTCTTCAATTATCCCATGGCGTATAACCTTTTATATGCAATAGTGTCTTATAACAGGATAATGTTGCACCCTAACTCAACATATAACATTGTAACAATGCTAGTTCCTTTCGGTATGTTTTGAGAAATGATGTCATCCTTTTGTGAAAATGCATGCTGCATTGGCTCATTGTTATATATTTCAACTTATGTGCAATAAATGGCCACATTGAGTCACTCGATATCTATCATTCTAGGAGATGCACTGGGATGATCTTTTGCTTGGATATGTGACCATGTATTTGGCACAAGACTCTAATTCTTTAGCATGAAATAGGTTCTAGAGGGGTGTTATGGAAATATGATTGGTTCTCCTCTGAACATCTCAGGTCTCCAAAAATATGCGCATACATATAATACCAAGCCATGATATTTGTAGCTTGGGTCTTTGAGAAGTATTAGGCACGAAATTTTCATTATTTGGTTTAATCCCACACCAAGATTTACCCATGAATTGATGAAAATAGATCTAATGGGCATTCAGTGCATTGTCATTCATTTGAGTTCACTTATTCCATGTGTGGTTAACTATATTGGAGGGTTAAACATAAATCTAGGTTTTTATACCCTCTTTGCCACCAGTACTCTACATTATTTTATGTCTTTTCTTTTTCCAAGCATATTTCAGGGTTCTTTAATGCATATTGGTGCTCTTCTAATGCAACACACCATATCGTTTCATCTACCATAATAATTCTTTGGAATCCGATTAGTAGTTTCGATGCATGCTTAATATGCTTAATATGCATTGCTTTTCAAATGTTAATTTCACATTTTAATATAAACTAGTGATAATTTGTTTAATTATTTTATATACAAAATGATGCTTGTTTATTAGGAACACTGTTTATTTTTTGAGCACCATATATGGAACCTCGTTGGTCTCAATCCATAATTGCAGAGAGTCAACCAACCAAACTTTCATTTAATTTTCTAAAATCTCTCACTTTAATCCAACTTATAAATGTTGTTATATAAATTATCGAACATACACTAACTGTGGTAGCAAGCTATCTTGAGGTATTATCTAGGTAGAAAATCATCCCTGATACATTATCTGAGGCATTGGCCTATCTCTAAGGCATTATCTACAGCAACACATTAAATCTGAGGCTTAACTGTGGCAACAATATGTCTATGAAGCAATTTTAAGATATAAAGATGCCTTTGAGGCACTGTTGATGACAACAAATCATCCTTGAGGTATCAATTGTGGTAGCCAACCACCTATAAGGGATTGTTTGTGGCAGTGAATCATCCCTAAGTTTTTTATGTGGAAGAAAATCATCTTGAGGTATAGTATGGGGTTTTGAGGAAAGAAAGGTCTGGTTTGGAGTTGATTGTGGTTGCAATGAGATAGTGAAGTAATTTTTATAGGCAACAAGAAGATATTCTACAGAGATTACTTTGCATTATGTGACAACAATTTAAGATAGTGCATTACCCTTTGTAATATAATCTAGAGAACTCCTCAATGAAATTAGTATTACATGCATAAAAGTTTAAACCAACATATTTTAGAATAATTTTATGGTTTTACATGTTGTCATATATTTCAACATTTATTTATGTAATGATCCTAACTAGTGTCCACAAAATTTTCTTCGCAGATTTCTATTACATTATTCTATATAAAATGGCAGATGAGGTATTTATGTTGCTTTTGGTATTTGTATTATTTATTTTGTTGATTTAGTTAGAGGTTGGATTTGTTTTTAGAAATAACTTTAAAATGATACTTTAAAAGTTTGTTTGTGACTAGTTAAATGCTTGTCGGAACACTCTGATAAGCTTTCCTCAAAGTGTTGGACAGATCTTCAATGCTCACACAACACATTGGGAGAGTTTTGTTTAGGGTTTTGAACCTAGTTCTCAATTTTTTTCATATCTAATTCCTACAAAAGCACTAAACACTACCTTGAAACAACAAAAAAACAAAATTACAAACAATCAAGTGATCAAAGAGCCAAAAAATACAATGAAAAGCTAGATATTCATAGATTCACTCCCTAGGTTTATTCATTGGTCATGTTCTCTTGAAAAATAAGTAATACCCAAGTGAAAAATTGCAATCTTATTGTTTAAAAAACATGGTGCATTTAGGGAAATATCACATCATCAACTGAATATTCAGATGAATGGGAAAGAAAACCTACTGTAGGTACAGATGAATACTTCAATGAAATTATATATTGCAGTTGCAAAATGTGCCAAAATAGGAAACTAGAGAAGCGAAGGCTTGTTTGTATCCATAGATTGCAACATGGAGTTTATATAGAAGAGGTACATTATAATTAACAAATTGTTATTCTTATAATAACAAATATGCACATTATTTAATACATTATTATTGATCATTTCATTTGATTTTTTTATTTATGAAAAGCCACTTCTAGTTCCCAATATTTGTGAAGAACCAATGGATGATATTGATAATAGAAACTCTCAAGATGAAGGACAATGCACATTTATGGAAGAAGTCATTTCGCAGATAAATGAGGCTGGTGTCAATGAATTTATCCAAGACTTCTACAAATCTTTTGAAGAAGTTGTTGATTCACCCCTAGCTCATTTGGCTAGGACACGTCTTTATGCAAATGTTGAATCTTCTATATTGATGACACTTACGTTGTTTTTGAACTTGAAGGATACACATGGACTAACAAACACATGATTTAATGATATATTAAGGTTGGATTGATATTCCTATAAATTAATTCTCTAGATGTCTTAAAAGTTTTGAATATTGTGCATACTTATAAAAATCATTTGTTGCACTATGCAGACTTTTAGCAAACAAAATACTTCCAAAGGACAATAAGTTGCCTCATTCCCATAGAGAAGTATCCTCAATAATGAAAGACATTGGAATGGAGTACAAGACATATGATGCATGTCCAAATGACCATATATTGTACTATGGAAACAATGCAAATTTACAATAATGCCCAAAGTGTCACACAAATAGGTATCGTCAAGATCAATTATCCAAGAAGGTTCCTTATAAAGTATTATGACACATTCCACTAAAGCTAAGGTTTGAGAGAATGTTCAAGTACAAGGACTTGGCAAAATATATGGATCATCATGCATAAGGTAGGAGCCAAGATGGTGTCATGCGTATGGTTGTGGATGGTAAATATTGGAAAGATATTGAGATAAAATGACCACATTTAAGAAATGAGCCAAGAAATGCAAGAATTTCTCTAGCAATGGATGGCGTAAATCCTTTTGGAGATCTTAGGACAACAAATTCTGTTTGGCCAGTGATAATTATAAACAAAAATCTCCCCCCTTGGATGGCAATGAAAAAGGAACATGCAATGTTAACTCTTATCATACCAAATACTAGAACATGTGAATGCAATGTTTTCTTGAAGATTATATAAATATTTTTCAATTTAGATAATCCTAATAAATAACTCTTTTCTCACTTAGGGAAATATCATGTAAAGGATATGGATGTATACATGGAGCCCCTCATTGATGAGCTTCATAAATTATGGGATGGTGTAAATATGTTAGATGTATCAAGACCTATCAATGATAGAAACTTCCTATTTCATGTGATTCTTATCTGGACAATCCATGATGCCCCGAGGCTCTCTATTTGTTGTGGTAATATAATATAAATTACATTTAGAATTATTACGTTCATTTTAGCATTTACTAACTATGGGTTCCAATCTCATTTTATGACTACAAACAAAGGGGAAACATGGTTGTCCATCATGTGGGCCAAAATTGTTTCATAGGCAGTCAAAGGATCTCAATAAAACTATCTATGATGAGTATCAACAATTCTTACCACAAAATCATCACTATCGAGTGCGTGATAAACATATGTGATGAGCCCCAAATTGGGTAACTTATTGGGCTCATTTTGCCTAATTCTCGTTGTTCAATCCTCCATTTTTCATAAATTATTCATGTTTTTTTAGTATTTTTATGTTATTTGAACGAATAAGGGTGGTCACTCTACCTAGGAGAATAATACGTGGTTATTTCAGGTTTTTTGGACAAATTTTGGAGCAAAACCAAGAAATTATGGGCCAGGCGATAGCCAAGCCTGAGGTGAGGATTCGTAGGGGGCTTTTCTCTTGCATTAAATGGCCCTTCCTCAAAATCTCCACCCTCAATTCCAAGCTCACAGGCCACCAAAACGAATCCTAAAGGCAACCAAGCAGATTTGGGAAGAGTGATTGTTTACTAGCAGTTCAGACAGCCGAGTCCCTTTAATTTAGGAGGTCTTCTAGGCGCCTCGTAGTGTATAAATAAGAAGGACTTAGCCTTCATAGTTTACTTTTGGAACTGTTGTATTTTTGCACTATAGTGTTGTCATTTTCAACTCGTTTTCTTGTAGTCGTTGTGGTATAACTTTCTGGTGATGACTATTTCTTGATAATGAAAAGTAGTTCTATTTAGCATCAGCTCGAGTTCTTTATAGGAGCCGTAGCTCTTGGGTTTGGGCCCAACCTGAGAACTAAGGCCTCCTTTCTGTATCGTTATTTGTTCTTTATGTATTTGCAAAATCATTTCTGTTCAGTAGATTAAATCGTGTTGATTCACTAGGTCACTGTTGATGCTTAGAAAGGTTGTTGATGTGCAGATTGAGTTGGTAGGTTATTAATAGGGAAAAAGCTTCAGAAAAAGGCCAACGAGCACCTTTGATTTCACCTCTCCCTCATAGGATCAGGGGTTGGGATCAAAGTGACCTTGCTGCCCCAAAAAAACCATTATTTTTGCTTTGCCATGCAATCACTAGTGTACGATTTTCATTTGCAGAAGTTGGTTACATGTTTAGATATTTGAATGTTTTGTTGCATAGTTAATATAAATGGTTTCCTTTCAAAAAAATCTTCTGTTCTTTCTCTTTACTGTTAGCTAGATTAGATTAGATTGGCATAACTAGGTTTTTGATTTCTTACAAGTCTTTGTTGGTTCAGATGGAAACACAAATTGCAGAGCACCTGTACCACTTCTATATTTGCCCAAGCTCCATCAGACCCATCTCCTCCATCCCCTAAGTTGGTTTCTTGCCTCACACTTGCCATTTTTCCCACATAACCCTACCTTTTTGTGCAACATTGCTTCACCCCTCTTTGAACAAATCCAGCCATCTACATCTTCTATCAACTCCATCCATCAGCCCCTAGACCACCTCAAACTGCTATCCTACCTCCATACCCACTCCTTCATCTTTCTTCATCCATCCATTCTCCAAAATCCCATTTCTGAACATCTTGTAGAAAATCACAGAACATCCTATAGAGATTCCGGAACATCCTGTAGAACCCCTGCAGACATCTTGTAGAAGCTCACAAATGAGGTTTCTTGAGAGCCAAACTCTGTGAAACTCTTTGGAAGGGTGTTAGGGACCCCTTAGGCCCTCTCTGAACCTTCTCGATCTCTTCCAAGCATTTCCTCTCACTGATCCACCTCTGCACCGTCAAAAACAGTGAAATCACATGCATGATAATTCTGACAACTTATTCAAAAATACAAAAATATGTTTTCCTCATATAGAAGTAGCTTAGACAGATGTATTTTACCTTCCTAGAAGTAATGGAATCTCTTTCAGTAGCTTTCATCCTCTTTTTCACGTCAGTAGGACTAGCTGGTAAAATTAGGGTTTGCTAGAGTTTGCGCTTTCTTTCAGATTTTCAGTTTATTTTCGCAAGTAGATTAGCTTCCTTCGAGTTAGCTTCCATCCATTAGTTAACAAGCTTCTTCTCAGAGCTCATAGAAGTTGGCTTGAGCCCCTAGCAAACTTGCACCAGTTGACCAAGTGACAGTTGTGGCAATAGCTAGTACTTGTTCATACAACATCGCCGCTTCCATGTTTGTTACGAACTACCGGGTTGATAAAAGTAAAGAAGGGAGTCCCAGAAGTTGCAGCATTATTACTGCAAGACTGGAGCCGACCATTCCTTTTGGCGTCATTGTCGGGGAAGCGTCAGAGTATTTGTGATTGCTGCTTTTCTTCTATTTTTCTACTCTAACCTTCTGCTGAGTAGTTTATTTTAGTTCCATTCTGCAATTTCATTTTTGCCAAAGTAAATTAGATATTTCTTGCTTTCATAGATTAGCATTTCAATTTCACAAGTTCATTTATGCAAAAGTAAATTGGACATTTCCTGCTTTCATAGATTAGAATTTCAATTTCGCAATTTCATTTCTGCAAAAGTAAATTAGACATTTCCTGCTTTCATAGATTAGCATTTCAATTTCACAATTTCATTTCTACAAGCTATATTGTAGCTAGTTGCAATTCCATCTATTTCAGTTTTGCAGGTACAAGCAGAAAAAGCAAAAGCAACCAAAAATATTTCCATTTCATGCCTCGTAGGAATAGAGATAAAACCAGAAAATTCCTACCCAACACCCCCACCACATCACTGAGTCAACCTTCTCTTTTCTTTGGTGACAGTGATCCAAAAGAACCTATAGGTGAACCTCTAGAGATATACGAAGATCCTATAACAAAAGAAGAGCTAGAGATCATTTCATCTAAGACCATGGCTGAAAACAGAAATGCTAGAAGAGAAGATGAGAGAATAGAATGTGCCTTCCCCATCCGAGAGACCAATGTGGACATCAAAATGAAAAACATAAATCCCTCAGCCTTACCTCACTTCAATGGATTGACTACTGAAGACCTTGATACCTTCCTGTTTGAGTTTGTTGTCCTTTGTCGAACTTATGACTATGCTGAGGATGAGAAAAAGTTGAAACTCTTTCCCTCTACCCTCATTGATGCAACATTAAGCTGGTTCATGGGGTTACCTAGAAACAGTATCACCACTTGGGCTTAGATGAAGCAAGCTTTAACACCAAATAATGAGACTACTGTAGGTCCAAGGAAACAAAGGGATAGATCTTTCGGATGACCATGGGAAGTGATGAGTCTTTAGAAGATTACGAGGAAAGGTTCCAACTTAGTTATAAACGCACCAGGTGCACACTTGACCTAGAATATCTGAAGCTGGTTCTCCTTCGAGGAGTCCCTGAAGACCTTCTAGATACCCTTTAGATGCTAGCTAGAGGGGAAATCTAACAACTACCTTATGAGGACATAAAGACTGTGTTTAGAAACCATTCTAGGGCAGCCTGGATAAGAGGTAGGGGGAATCCACTTTCAGCTAGTACCACCTTCTCCAAGCATGAGTTTGCTAATCAGATGGAAGACCTCAAAAGTGAGATGAGACAGACTATTGCCATGCAACTTGATACCTTCCGAATTCAGCAGAAGACAGAGAAAGCTGAGAGGGCTTTGGCCATTTTTTGTCCTAGATGCATGAGGAAGCACCCTAAGGATGAGTTTCCATTGCACTCAGTAGAGGAATGTTTCGTTTGTGAGGAAGACCACCCCACCAACTAATGCCCAACCTTGCCTGGATTTAAAGCCATGTACTTAGGGACTGAGGTGGCTTCTGAACCTCTCTACTTCCTCAACCACAGGAGGCCACATGGGCCTAGACCTTACCAGGAGGGGATGCAAGGAACATCCCAAGTTTATTATAACCCCAACCAATCTTCTCATATACCTTCTTGGCCCCCCCACTCATTCTTCATGGTTCGCACCTCCTCCGTGGTCTTATCCATGTCAATACCATGCTCAACCTACTTCTCATTCGTTTCACTCACATGCCCAGCCACAACCTCAGTGGAATGCACCTCAACTGGGGTGGAGGCCCCAATACAACTCTCCTCTCGCAATTCTACCTCCACCACCGGCTCCACTACAACCATTACCTCCTGCTCCTCCAAGACAACCCTAGATGCGTACTCAACTGAACCCGAACCCCAACAACGGATAGGTCAAGCAGGTATATACTGGGGAGACAACATGCCCTACCTATGCTATGGAGATCCAGGAGATCAACCTGCGATCTGGGAAGGTCCTTCCAGAGCGCCAACCTCCTCCCCTAGAAGAGGAGGAAGAGAAACAGGAAAGTGAACTGAAGTACATTCCACCCTTTCTTGAGCGACTAACACTAACCATGCAACCAAACCCAGAGGAGACTGAGATTCTGGGAGAACTCAGGCAGTTGTGTGTGAAAATACCACTTCTCCAAGCCATAAAATATGTACCAATATACAACAAATTGATTAAGGAGAAGTTTTTCAGGCACCCAGGCAGGTGAAAGAGAGATTCCTCAACTATCAGTGTCATAGGACAACTGTCCGATCTTATGTTGGGGCAAGTAATCTGTCCAAAGTATTTGGACCCTGGGAGTCCTGTAGTTGATGTTCACATTAGTGGCACCATCATCCCCCACACCTTGATTGATCTAGGGGCTGCCATTAATGTGATGACCAGGGACACTATGCTTAAACTCAACCTTTAGAGTTCCTTAAGGAAGATCTCGATAGTACTGCAGTTGGCAGACCCCTCCACCGTGACTCCCGAAGGGATTGTGGAAGATGTCCTGGTCTCTGTTGACTCTTGGGAGTACCCTGCAGACTTCTTGGTCCTTCAGCAAAAGGGAAAACTCACTGGATACCCCCTCATTTTGGGAAGGCCTTGACTAGCTACAGCGGATGCTTACATCAGCTGTCGAGCTGGAAGCATGACGATCAAGAATGGGCCTATGTCCAAACCGCTGGTCCTATACCCTCCTGTCCAACCTCTACTAGAACATGACTTACCACTCTGGTTGGAAGAAGGAGACAAGGACGAGGTCTAATCTGCACCATTGTGCACTGTAGAGGCCACCAGGGGAGGTCCTCAAACCGAGGATGACTTGATTGAGAACTTAATCCAAAATCCTCCTCTCGGTGCATTGTCCTTAGAAGAGTTGGTGGAAGATACCCAACCTAGCACTTTAGTGGACCTCTATGTGACTGATCCGACCTCTCCTAGAGTTAAGAATGTGGATTTTGGCCCTGAAAGAACTTTAAAGATCAACTCCTCTCTCTCTCCCTCTCAGGAAAAAGAGCTATGTAGCCTATTGAACCACCATTTGGAGGCTTTTGCCTGGAGCTATAAGGAAATGAAAGGAGTTCGTCCTTCAGTCTATACCCATCATATTTACATTAAAGAGGATTGTAAGCCAGTCACGTAGCCTCAGAGGTGAATGAATCCATCCCTTAAGGACATCGTTAAAGAAGAATTGCAAAAATTGTTGGATGCATGATTCATCTACCCCATATTGGATAGCAAATGGGTTTCTCCTCTAGTGTTGGTACCCAAGAAAAATTGGAAGTGGAGAATCTGTGTAGATTAAAAGCCACCAAGACAAGCATTGGATGGACTGGCAGGCAATAAGTTCTTCTCTTTCATAGATGGGTTCAACGGGTATAATCAAATCCGAATCAGCCTAGAGGCCCAAGATAATACCACCTTCACTTGTCCATGGGGTACCTTTGCCTATTGAGTCCTTCCCTTTGGGCTATGCAATGCTCCTGTCACTTTCCAGAGAGTTGTATTAAGCATATTTGTTGAGCTGGTTCATGATTCGGTGGAAATCTATATGGATGACTTTACTCCTTACGGGTCTAACTTCCAAGAAGCCTTGTCCAACGTGGGAAAAGTTTTAAACAAGTGCATTCAGATGAACTTGTCCCTCAGTCCTGCAAAATGTGAATTCCTGATGACTGAAGGGACTATGTTAGGTCATACCATTTCTCGGCAAGGATTATGGGTGGATCCTAACAAAACTTCTATCATAAATAAGGTTCCACCTCATCAGAAGGTAGAGATGTTCAGAGTTTCCTAGGCTTAGCAGGATATTATAGAAGACTCATTAAAGATTTCAGTAAGCTAGCCTCACCATTGTTTGGCCTCTTAGGAAAAGATGTTGAGTTTAAATGGAATGACGAATCTCAAGGGGCTCTCAATGAGTTGAAAGATAAGTTGGTGTCCGCCCCGATCTTCAGAGTCCCAAACTAGGCCCTACCTTTCCACATCCACACTCATGCCTCGAACGGAGCCACAAGGGCAACCTTAGGACAAGTTGGGGAGAAACTTCCATATGCCATATACTTTTTTAGTAAAATCCTGTCCAAGTTAGAAATGAACTATACTGTAACCGAGAAAGAGTTCCTGGCCGTAGTCCATTCCCTGAACAAGTTCCGACACTACATCCCTGGTTATCAAACATTTGTACATACTGATCATGCTGCAATTAGATATATAATGAAAAAGCCTGATGTAAATGCTCGTATCATTAGATGGTTACTTTTGTTGCAGCAATATGATTTGACTATTGTCGACAAACTAGGTAAGGAAAATGTTGTTTTTAACTTCTTATCTTGATTGGATTTGCCTGCAGGTGAAGAAGGAATAGTGGATGACCAGATGCTAGATGAACATCTGTTTGCTATCTCAGTACTCTCTCCGTGGTTTGCTGATATAGAAAATTACTTGGTCCCATCACAGTTCCCTCTGTATCTATCCTCAAAGGAGAAGAGCAGAATTGTGAGGAAGAGTGCCCCATTCACTTGGATTGGGGGCAACCTGTTCAAACATGGCCCAGATCAGATCTTGAGGTGTTGTGTTAGGGAGGAGGAAGTCTTTCACATTCTCCTAACCTGTCATGATGGACACTGTGGAGGCCACTTTGCAGCAAAGAGGACTGCCTTCAAAATTTTATATGCAAGCTACTATTCGCCCACTCTTCATCAAGATGTTAGAAGATACATTAGCCTGTGTGACCGATGTTAGAGGATGGGCAAACCAACTCCAAGGGATGAAATTCCTCTCCAACCTCAAGTGACCTTTGAGCCATTTGAGAAGTGGGACATGGATTTTTTGGGTCCTATCAACACTCATTCCAAGTAAATGTCTTACATCATTGTGTACACTGACTACCTGACAAAGTGGGCAGAAAAAAAGGCAATCAAAGTAGTGACAGAAGAAAACGTGGCTGAGTTTTTAAGAGAAAATATCTTCTACAAGTTTGGCTACCGAAGAGAGTTAGTCACCGATCAAGGAAGCCAGTTCACCTCTAACTTGATTGAAGACTTGCTCGCTCATCACAAGATCAAGCACAAGACTTCCACCCCATATCATCCTCAAGCAAATGGGTAGGTGGAAGTCACTAATAGAGCATTGGAAAGGATTTTGACTAAGGTGGTGAGCAACAGCAAAAAGGATTGGGCGTATCACCTGGTTGATGCCACTTGGGCCTACAAAACCACTTAGAAGACTACAACTAGTTTCACACCTTATGAGCTAGTCTACGGGAAGAAAGCTCTATTGTCAATAGAGTTCGAGTACAACACATTGAGGGTGGTAGCTCAGCTGGACCTAGATCTTAGCCATGCTTAACATGAAAGGTTATTGCAGCTAAATGGATTAGATGAACATAGAATGCAGGCCCTCCTCCACTCAAAATTAGTTCTACTTCAGAGGAAGATACGGCATGACCGAAACCTTAATGAAAAGCAATTCCAGCCAGGAGATTGGGCGCTGTTGTATGACTCCAGATACAAGGATTTCAAAGGGAAGCTGAGGACAAGATGGTTAGGACCATATATAGTGGAGAAATGCAATGACAATGGTTCAGTCCTTATCAGGACCATTGATGACGAAGCCATGTCCATTCTCGTCAATGGGCATCGACTGAAGATCTACAGGAAACCCTTTTCGAGGCAGGAGTTGATTGAAACTGTGGAAAAATCAGTGCTCGTAATAGAGCAGGGTTCTGCCTCTGTTCTAACCACACCTTGATCATAAAAAAAAAGAGGAATAAAAAGATCCCTAAAAGAAAACCTCTCTGAGGCGCCCAGGGCAGACAGTGAGGGTGAAAACCTTAGGGAGGCACCCTTCATGTCTCTCAAAAAATAAAGAATTTGAATAAAAAGATCCTTGGGTGAAAACCTCTCTGAGGCGCCCAGGGCAGATAGTGGGGGTGAAAACGTCATTGGAGGCACCCTGCTATCCTCTCTCTAAAAAAAAAAAAAAAAAAAGAGAGAAAAGAGAAAAAGAAGAAAAGAAACAGGTCTAATCTCTGAAGAATTATTGCAAGTTGCAAGGAATACAATGCAGAAAAGAAAGTCACACAAAACGAGGATAGGGGTCTGTACCAAGTAACCAGGTATCCTCATAGACACTCCCTCCATGGCCACTAACTCTTTTCAGGATTTGGACACATTCGGGTCAAGATTCAGCCTCCTACAGGAAGTTTCAGGGCTTACTAAAGGAAGTTATGCATTTCTACAGGAAACATCTTGTAGAGCCTTTGGGGAGGCCAAAATCGATTATGGAGAGGGATTTAAAGCTTGAAATATGTTGATGAGGCATGCAGGCACCCCTTTCTTCCATCCATCACCTGTTTCATCTCTTTCCACCGCCATTGCAACAATCTAGTTATGTATTCCTACATAGTCATATAAGAGTCCTGTTTCCTCAGATTAATTTTTTTTTCTCCAAGTGACAAATCAAGCATGCAGAGGCTCGCACACTCTACTTGTCAAAGCTCCATTAGGACCCTTCATCCGTGAATACAACCTTGCTCATTTCAGCATGCATCCTAGGAGGAGAAGTAGCTACAAGATGTCTTCCAAGAATCCTGTAGCAGTTGATCCGTCTAGAGCACATACTATGGAGACACTAGCAGCTGAAATCGACATAGGGACATGTAACAAGATCTGGTTGGACGTGCAGACCTCCTCAATAGTCGAAATCAAATGGAGCCGGCGCATGCAATGTTTACAACCAGAGGATGGGGTCTCGAAGCCTTGCATACAACATCATCCAATGAAAAAAGGAGCTCCAGTGCCCGTGCATGAAACAGCAGTGAGCAAAGCCATCATTCCATGTCCCGAAGCCTGCAGAACACATCCACGGCCACACAGGTAAGTTTCTAACCTTATTCGTCGAATTGCATAGACTATATTCTGAAACTTGCATGACTCTGAAATGTGCAGATTGAACAAATTCGATGACCAGTCAACTCGCCACCCACAGCCAATCGAATGGCCTCGTGGGATCCGAACGAGCCTGGTTATGCCAAAGAGATGAGTAGTCGACATGTGGGAAGTGTACAGTCAGGGAGAATCGAAATTTTGGCAGAAATGGTGGTAGTTAATGGTAGAGAAAGGAAATGGCGGTCAGAGACATGCCAAGGAATGATGGCTGTGACGTTGGCTAACGGATCGGCCTGAACAGCTCACCACCGCGCCATGAATTACATAGTAATTCAAATTGCTCGGCCTAATAACTCATGATGAACCGTTGTCATTTGCACTTGCAACCATTTTGCAACAAAGTACACATCCTCCTCCTCTGCAGTTTGTTAGCCTGAGCTTCTCGGCCCATTTCAAAGTCCTCCTGCATCCCATACTTGTCCAAAAGCACCGTGATGTCCTCGAGAAGCCAGCAAAGCTTTCTACAGGAAGGAGCTCTATAGGAAACAGGGCATAGCAGAGAAACCTGGACTATCTACGTCGAAATTGGAATTTCGAAGAGAGGTAGGCTCAAACACACCATTCCCATGCATAATATTTTGAAAGGTGGTGAATTAAACATGCTGTAGTAGGAGAATTAAAAGCAAGTCTGCCTGTGGTTCAAGAATAGTGGTTTGCCTATGTGATACATGGAACTTTTTAGTGGGTTGGGCATCTAATTCTCCTCCACAGTACATGTTAGAAAATTCCCCCTATAGAAACGATAAGACCACTGTAAGGGTAAGCCTGTGCGTAAAGAATATGATTTTGATGTGGTTGGGGATAAACATTAAGCTCTGCACTTTTGTCTGTAAGAGCCTAATTCCCTTTTGGCAATCGCGTTTTGGGCAGCAACAGCATTGTAACCAGGGAATTGATACAAAGTGACCTATAAACACCTTAGGGATACTGTCTTCAACGTTCTGGGGAGGAAACCATACACAAAAATTCCCCTTCTGATCAGAGCACAAGCCAAAACCGAGCATTTTTCACCACGCTAGGACAGTTTATCAGAAAGGAACCCTCAGATTCCAAGAAATTACGAGAAACTCCTGAGGTGGCAGACCTATTTACCCGTGCAAATTGGATGACCTTCTGTGACAGAATTCAAGGTCATGATGATGAGATAACAGAGGAGTTCCTAAGGTCCTTGCAGCCTAAATCAAAGACATTGGCCAGTGTAAATTTCAGAGGGTTGATCCTAAAGCTCACCCCACAACTCATTAGTCAAGTCACGTATCTGCCATTGGGGATACCTTGGGATAAAGAGGAAAGGAAATTGGGCCAAAAGACTAAAAAGGAATTCTTCCTACCAGAGGAACAATTTTCAGATGATAAGAATGGCATCTGTAGAGCTAGCCTACAACGATTTTGGAGTGAGCTCACCCTTCAAATCATGAAATATATTACCTGTGAGGGGCGGTTCCGTATTGTATACGGTTATCACTTCTGGTTGCTAACTTAACTCAGGCATAAGATGGATTTACCCACACAACAAAAGTTAAGCATCCCCTACTTCCTCCTACAATCATTGATTGAGTGTGGCACAAAACTGAAGGAAGGGACACCAGACCAGCTGGCCCATCATGGGCTTATCAAGCTTCTAGTAGAAGATGCCCTCCATAGCTATACTATCCCTCTCTCCTGGGAGATTTTTCGCAATATGTCAAAGGATGAAGATATCTAAATTCTGGCCGAGGAACTCACTTCCTCCAACAGTGAGGAGAAGGAGCACATTGAGGTAGAAGAGAAAGGCAAAGGTCAGGAAACCTAGGGTAGACTGCCACAGCAAGGAAAAGAAGAGAAACAAGAGAAAGGCCAAGCTGTTGAGCCCAAAACTATGTGTGGAAAAATGACACAGACACCAAGGGAGAAACAATTGCAAATCAGGGCAGAGAGGACCAAAAAAGTCCAAGCAAGCAAGGGCACGACCAAGGCAGCCAGAACAAAACTAAAGGATAAGGCACCCCCAGCCAAGCAAGCCAAAACAGTGCAAACTAGTTCTAGAGGAAGCTAGAAGGTCGTCTCTATAAGAATCCCAAAAATTGTTTCTACAGGAAGCCAGAAAATAGTTAGCACATGACTTTCTATAGGATGTCTGGAAAAAGGGCAAGAGAAGGAAGAATCTCCTGAGATTCTAGCTAGGGAGGCAGCAGCTATGCTGGCCACCCTCAATACATCTCCAAAGAAAAAAGAAAAGCGGAAGAGGGAGCCTTCCATTTATTTTAAGGCAAGAAGAAGCACGAGGATAAAAACTGGCAGACCAAAAGAGTAACAGTCCAAAGGGCAAATTATAATTGTAGGCATCCCATCTAAACAAAATACATCCATCACATATGAGCGGGCAAGCCTGAATACTTCCACATGGAAAGAAAGGATGGAAAAGTTGGACTCAGAGGCCTCTCTACAGGATGCTAAGGCAACTCTACAGGAAACACTGGCTAGGCTGAAGGAGGCTGAAAAGATGGAGGAAAAAGTAGCTAAATCATTACAGGAGGAAGAGAAGGCTAAAACCATTGTGGAACCAAGCCCCTAGCCCAGCCTGGGCTTCTACTATAACTTCTTAGAGGCCGGGAAGATCATTCCCCAAAAATTCACAGTGCCACTTTTCGTTACGCTAGAGGAAGAGAGAGTGAGGACACACACTTCGATGAAGATCGCTAAATCCAAGGGTGTGACAGATATAGGTCCTCTAGAGGAACAACTCAAGGAGGCCCGAAAAGAATTGGCAAGGGTACGACATGTGGAGAGTTACCAGCAAGCCAAGCTACAGGAAGAAAATGAGTTTCTTAGACAGCAGCTACAGTTGTAGGGACAGGAGAAGGAAGACAGGCCTCACATATCGAGAGAACAAGAACAACAAGAGGAGGCCACAATACCCAAAGATACCATAGAAGAACAACAGAGAAAGGAAGGGATGCAGGCTAAAAGTGAGACACTGAATCGACAACTACAGGAAAAGGAATCGCAAGTAGGCCTGGAGATACAGTCTCTGAAATAGCATATACAAGAAAAGGAGGCCCAATTGGCCTGCATGGCCAGTTGAGCAATGGACGCTCTGCAGTGTAGGCAACTGGCCAAATCCTATGCCCTATACCTCAGGGATCAGTGGCTACAATTTCAGATCAACACTTCGACACAGAGAGGTATCACTCAATTACAAAACCCCCAACAATTCATGGATTTATGTGACAACAGTTCATCAGATGACAAGGCCAAACTATCACAGTTCTACCTACCCAATTTTTCCCTTCCCAACATGACCTCATGGGACCCCAACACTGCAGTAGGGGACATGCAACTTATGGCCATGGCCTCGGGGCTAAATCATGAAGAAAAGTGAGCAACAAAGGTCATAAATGTCATGGACTGGGAACTACAGGAACCACTATTAATTAGAGCAGAGCTAGGGATCCCTCAGCATTAATATCTACCCACTAGCACTTCGAAAATGACTCTCAGGTCCTTCTAGATTACAAGGATCATCTAGCTCAAGCCATAGCACATTTTGAGGACATGGAGCAACTGTTGGGGGACAAATGTGTTCATGCTTGCACCCGTAGGTGGAACACATTGTCCCACAGCCTAAAAATTAGAGAATACCACACCCCAACTAGAATGAGGGAGGCCTTGGCACGAGTGCCTCTCTACAAAAATTCCATGCAGAATCTTCAGGTCAAGTGGATAGGCCTCAAGTTAAGTCCACCGTTGCTTTTGGGGCTGCTGGAAGGAGGCACAGAAGAGGAGGAGCATAGGCAGTGGGAAGAAGTGGAAAGGAAGGCCGGATTTCATAACAGTGAAGAAGATGTCACCACAGAGGCCTGGGATGTGAGGGAGGCGATCAAGGCAATCAAGGATGAGGAGATGTACTAGTTGCTCAGAGGATGAGCAACCCTTTTAGCAGGGGATGATGATGACCCTCGAATTGGGTAACTTATTGGGCTCATTTTGCCTAATTTTCCTTGTTCAATCCTCCATTTCTCATAGATTATGCATGTTTTTTAGTATTTTTATATTATTTGAATGAATAAGGGTGGTCACTCTACCTAGGAGGCTAATACGTGGTTATTTCAAGTTTTTTGGACAAATTTTGGAGCAAAACCAAGCAATTATGGGTTAGGTGACAACCAACCTTGAGGTGAGGATTCGTAGGGGGTTTTCTCTAGCATTAAATGGCCCTTCCTCAAAATCTCCACCTCAACTCCGAGCTCACAGGCCACCAAAACGAATCCGAAAGGCAGCCACGCAGATTTTGGAAGAGTGGTTGTTTACTAGCAGTTGGGACAACCTAGTCCCTTGAATTTAGGAGGCCTGTTAGACGCCTCGTAGTGTATAAATAAGAAGGCCTCAGCCTTGGTAGTTTACTTTTGGAACTGTTGTATTTTTTCACTATAGTGCTGTCATTTTCAGCTCATTTTCTTGTAGCCACTGTGGTATAAGTTTCTGGTGATGACTATTTCTTGATAATGAAAAGCAGTTTTATTTGGCATCAACTATGAGTTCTCTATAGGAGTCGTAGCTCTTAAGGTTGTGCCCAACCTGAGAGCCAAGGCGTCCTTTATGTATCGTTATTTGTTCTTTATGTATTTGCAAAATCATTTCTGTTAGGTAGATTAAATCGTGTTGATTAACTAGGTCACTGTTGATGGTCAAAAAGGTTGTTGATGTTCAGATTGAGTCGGTAGGTTATTAACAAGGAAAAAGCTTCAGAAAAAGGCCAACGAGCACCTTTGATTTCACCTCTCCCTCATACGATCAGGGGTTGTGATTAAGGTGACCTTGCTTCCCCAAAGAAACACTATTTTTGCTTTGCCATGCAATCACTAGTGTACGATTTTCGTTTGCAGAAGTTGGTTACATGTTCAGATCTTTGAATGCTTCATTGCATAGTTAATATACATGAGTAATTTTCGTTTGCAGAAGTTGGTTACATTTTTAGATCTTTGAATGCTTCATTGCATAGTTAATATACATGGTTCCCTTGCAAATAAAGCTTATGTTCATTCTCTTTACTGTTAGCTAGATCAGATTAGGTTGGCATAACTAGGTATTTGATTTCTTGCATGTCTTTATTGGTTCAATTGGAAACAAAAATTGCAGAGCACCTGTACCACTTCTCTATCCAACCAAACTCTGTTAGACCCATCTGCTCCATCCCCTAACTTGGTTTCTTGCCCCACATTTGCCATTTTTCCTACATAACCCTACCTTTTTGTGCAACATTGCTTCACCCCTCTTTGAATAAATCTAGCCATCTACATCTTCTCTCAACTCCATCCACCGGTCCCTAGACCACCTCAAACCCCTATCCTACCTCCATACCCACTCCTTCATCTTTCTTCATCCATCCATCCTCCAAAATCCCATTTTTGAACATCCTGTAGAAAATCATAGAACATCCTATAGAAATCTCAGAACATCTTGTAGAACCCCTGCAGACTTCGTGTAGAAGCTCATGAATGAGGTTTCTTGATAGCCAAACTCTGTAAAACTCTCTGGAAGGGTGTTAGGGACCCCTTAGGCCCTTTCTAAACCTTCTCGACCTCTTCCAAGAATTTCCTCTAACCGATCCATCCCTGCACAGTCAAAAACAGTGAAAGTACATGCATGATAATTCTGACAACTTATTCAAAAATACAAAAAAGATGTTTTCTTCAGATAGAAGTAGCTTAGACACATGTGTTTTACCTTCCTAAAAGTAATGGAATCTCTTTCAGTAGCTTTCGTTCTCTTTTTCGCATCAGTAGGACTAGCTAGTAAAATTAGGGTTTGTTAAGGTTTGTGGTTTCTTTCAGCTTTTCAGTTTCTTTTCGCAAGCAGATTAGCTTCCTTCGAGTTAACTTCCATCCATCAGTTAACAAGCTTCTTCTCAGAGCTCATAGAAGTTGGCTTGAGCCCCTAGTGGACTTGTGCCAGCTAACCAAGTGACATCTGTGGCAAGAGCTAATACTTGTGCATACAACACTGTCACTTCCAAGTTTGTTACGAACTATCGGGTTGATAAAAGTAAAGAAGGGAGTCCCATGAGTTGCAGCATTATTACTGCAATACTGGAGCCCACCAATATGTTCAATTGAAAGGAAGTGGAAATGAGGAAGCCAATAAAGATGAACCCTGCTAGGTGGAAAGCGATGTATGACAAAAAAAAAGGGACGAGCTTTCCCCTAGGAATGAAAAGACTCTCTATTTTCTACAAATTAGAATATTATGAGAGCTTGCCAATAGCCCACCTATTTGATACTATGCACATCGGGAAAAATGTGGCAGAGTGCTTGTGGAAACATCTAAATGGAAATAACATTGAAGCACAAATAAAGTTAAGAAAGGACCTTCGAGTTGCCAATATCATGCCAAACATGTGGTTGCACGAAGACAACTCATATGTTCATGCTCCATGGACATTTACATCAAATGAGATAGAAAACATCATTTCTACTATGAAAAGCATAGTATTTCCATATGGCTTTGGTGTGACATTAAAAAACTTATTCACAAGAGATGGATTAGAGTTCTCAGGCCTAAAAACACATGATTGGCACAATTGGATAAAGGTAACGTTTTCACATGTTACATTTGTTGGAAACATAATTATAAAATTGTATATCCTAGTGATAATATCAGTGCATGCATATTTGAACATGGTTATTTGTTAATAGACATGCTATTATAGTGATGAAATTAGTTCATGCATATTTGAATATGTTTATTTGTTAATGGTCATGCAGTATGTGTTGCCTGCAGCAATACCAAGTACTTTTGACCACAATGTCACTTTGACTATTTACAAATTATGTAAATATCTGAGGTATTTTTCAATCCATCATGCATACTCTTCCATTACTCTTATCATTTGAAGTGCAACATTGGTTATGCCTTTATATGAGTTTCTACTTTTAGTTTACAAGAAAGAACAAGTCGTTATTTTAATACTTGTAGGTGGGGCTCATCCAAAGAGATACATCAAGATGACTTGAAGTATTGGAAGAGGAATGTTTCACATTTGATGTGTGATATTCAAATGGGCTTCCCTCCAAACTTTTTTAATTCTCAAGAGTAGTAGCTTGTACAGTGTACACCTAGTAGAAGAGATTGAATAGTGTGGTCCTATTCATATTTGAACAATGTGGCTCATGGAGAGATATATGAAGGTCTTGAAACAATTTGTGATGCAAAAGGCTTGACCAGAAGGGTCCATAGTTGAGGGGTACACGATTTTCCAAGCCATTGTTAATTTGAGTGAGTACTTACCTCAATTGCATCTTGAAGCTCCGTGATAATGGAATTATAACCAATCTCAGTCATTTGAAGGAGAAAAATTGGAGTGGGAAGGGACTTCAGATAGGATAAAAGGTATAAAAAAATGTTAGGAGTTATGTGTATCTTAAGTTTTATACTACGTGGCTTTAAATAATTACTAATTCATTGAACGAAAAAGATTTGATTCTAGATGCAAAGGAGTGGGAGGAATTACATTTGTATGTTGGATACAATTATGACTTTATGTTGCAATGGATGGAGAAATACGCTGAAGAAAAAGAAAATAGAAGATGAAAATGCATGGGATGATATATATATAATGGAGATGGTGAAAAAACTACTCGAGGATTTCCTGCAAGCCATAAAAGAAAGTGGTCAGACAGATGCTCTTGGAATTGGCTAAAGGCCAATGTTGAACACGAGGCAACAAAAGGGAATAATAGAGTAACCCAACAACAATTGAATTTCTTTAAAGGATCCATAAATGGGGAGGTGATATATATTAATATATTGCATATATTTAATAACTTTTTTGTTAGATTTCATATCCTTGAATCTAGTTAGTTGATATTTATATGAATTTAGGTAAGATATTACAAAGGAATGTGGAATTTTTGTCATCATTTTCACATCGGAAAAGTTGATGAAAAGAGAATAACTTATGATTGTGGAGTTTCAGCATCATTTGAGGTGGAATGTCATTCACATGCAAATGATAGACAACCAATCACAAGAACACTTTGCTACCATGGAGTGTTGGAGGAAATTATTGAGCTTGATTTTATGTCTTTCAAGAAAGTTATTGTGTTGAATGGTAAAATCTTATTGAAGTGGGAGAAGAAAAAACTATCTTGCTCCATAATAATGGATTCCACATGATCAATACATCTAGGTTTGAAGCCACTTCTGAACCTTCTGTGTTTCCATGTCAATGTGACCAAGATTTTCTCATTCCAAATTTAGAACAACCTGGTTGATCATTTGTGATTGACTATGATCCAAGAGGATAAAGAGTAACATTCGTTCAAGATGTAGAGGACCATGATTTACTTGAAGATGAAGAAGTTCCCCCTGAAGAAATAGATGGAAAATATGGAGATGATGAAGAATTTATTGTCAATGATACATATCACCAAGATGAAGACCAAGACGCGTTTATTGATGTTTTTGAAGGACACGAGCAACCATATGGGCATTAAATCCATGAAGATAATGAATTCATTAATTTTAATTTACCTGTAGTTGAAGGTAATGAAGACTCTGAAAATGATGGTATTAATTTATTTGTAGATTTAGGGTCTATTAATGATGGGGTATATATGCCATTAGATGAGGAGATTTCATCTGAGGATGACAATTTACGATCATTATGTAAACTTTAAGATAGTTTCAAGGATTCACTGCAATATAATTTTTCTTTACAAGTTAGACATATGAGTTTTTAATTGTAATGAAGATTAAGTAATTTGAATGTTTAATGTTTTACTTGTGAGGATGATTTTTCGATCACTATGTTTACTTTAAGATGGTTGTAAGGATTCACTGCAATATAATTTTTCTTTATAAGTTAAGTATTGAGTTTTTAATTGTAATTAACATCAAGTAATTTGAATGTTTAAGGTTTTACTTGAAAGACATATATATTTGGTGTTACCAATTCTATTTTCTTATCGGTTTTTTGATCAAGGTTTTCTTATTTTTATGTTATTATGTTTTTTTTTAAGAATGTACCCATGGGTGTTACCAATGCTACTATGGAGGATTCAATGATATTCACTACTTTTATGGAAATGTTAACAAATGCACGAGGGCAAGAAGCTGCTATGATGATGCATGAGGTAAGCTTGAATATTGTCTTTTATATGTTCAATTATCTTATATTTGTTATTATATTATATTAATTTATGTTTGTGGTATGCAGGCAATCACGAAAGTCATTCCAACTCCTATAACACCTTATAATACATCTAAGGTAATGATAGTGGTAAAACTTGATCAATATTTTTGTGCATTTAGTTAACTTATTTCACTATATATATTTATTAATGTTGGAATGCAGGGATCATTAATACCCCCATATACATCTAATGTTACACAAAATGTAAGATTCAACCATTTATTTATGTGAGTTTGATTATGTTATTTCTTGAGAAGTCTAGGGCATATATTTAATAAAGTTTTTGCACAACGAATCCATAATTTATGAGGTGTTATGAAGAGCTACATCATGCCTCCAAATGGATCACCCCATCTGCTTTTTTCTTCTTGTACATACAATACTATTTTAACAAGTAACCCAAGCAATATATTATTCGAAAACATGATGTCAAGATACTTTTCTAGGGTTTTTATGTAATCAGAAGGCCTTTTTAGGGTTTCTTAAATTCAAACCTTAGATCATACTCTTTTCCCTTTATGTCATTCTAGAGTTTATCGCATGCCCTAGAAATCAAATCATAGGGAACAAATACCTTAAGATTAAGGTTTCTAGATACTAGGGTATTTCTTAAAATATAAACCCATAAATTCAACCCTACTACATCTTATGATGGAACCTTTAAAACAAAATTTTTATACATACCTCATGGACACCTATTTGTACTGATTAGTATATCGGTTGCCATGATTATTTGCAACTTTACTATACATTTCATTGATCATTTGCCACCTTCATGACCTTATTTTAATGAGTCTTCCAAGATATTGTCATTCTATAATGGGACTTGCTTCTTCATGTGTTCATGAAACCCATGCCTCAGTCATAACAAAAATAATCTTCTTTTTCCTTTTTTTACATAAATTACATAGAATTGTGATTAGATATGTCATTATGAAGACCGAACCTAGGTACATATTCCAACATTATCTATGTATTATTCCATCTTATTATTTATATTTGTGTTGCAGGATGTTTCTAGGGTGACTCCAACAAGTATACAATCTGTTGGTATAGAGGGTCATGTTATGATATCTACACCTAGACCAGAACCCCATAACATGCCCTTTAGATCAAATGTGGGTCTAGTCAGCATTCTCCCACTAGGACCAAAACAAGTTTCTTTGAGGAGTCTTATGGACTGACAAACAAGAATGTTAAGGCTCCTACCAGATATTCCTGCAAAGTTCAAATCAGACAAGAAATAATTGAAAAAATTCAGTTACAGGAAATGTCATTGTTGGAGAGTGTAGCTCCTACAAGAGATCAATAGGTAAAATTATTTTATTTTTTTTATAATTTCATTTGTTAGGTTTAGGATCATTATTTTTGAAATGAAAAATAGTTTCATATTTTGGTTGGGTTCTTAATACTTCCACAATTTCATTGTAAATGTAGGAAGTAAGTGACACAGTGCCTAATTTATCTATAAGGGAACCTTCCTCAATCCCCAAGACTACAACAATATCATCAGTGACCACAAAAGGAATGCAGGAAGTTACAATCTTTCGCACTTCAGAAGGAAATATCTTGAAGGATGAAATAGGGCTGAAATTTTATCACTTTCTTTTTTGTTGTGAAAAACAATTATTTGGAAATATCATCCAAATGGATTGGAGGAAACAGGCCAATGCCAAAAAGGGGAACTATTTAAAGATGTAGTAATAGCATTTCGTAATCCTGGATTTGATAAGGAACTTATTTTACAGATTGCAAGTAAATACATGGACTTAAAGAGGTCCAATTTAAGGACAAAGTTGACAAAAAACTTGATGTATCCACGTCCAACCTAGATCATGGACCAAGTGACGTGGGATGAACTTATGAAATATGCCAAGTTTAAGAGGAAAGTCCTCAGAAATCCAAACTATACACCATCTACACAAGGAGGAGCTAAGAGACACCTACAAGATACAAGAAAAGCAACCCAAGCTAGGGTGTCAAAAGTTCGATCTCACAAATTAGGTTCTGGTGGATATAATAGTATTTGTGATGGTGATGGTATGGTAAGGGATATTTCAGTCTATTATATTTTCTATTTTAGGAAAATTAACCATGGTCATGTTGAGTTTAATTATTAGTTATTTTACCTTATAGATATTATTATCTTTATTAATGTAGGTTCACCAGTTTCAAAAGGACACTTAAGAGGAAGACCTAAAATATGCTTTATTACATGGTTGCCATGGTCTTCGCCAACACATGATAAATCGAGAGGAAAAATTAATTACTGGTTATGGATCTCAGGTTAGTTGTTTATAATATTATATGGATAATGCAATAAATCAATTGGAGGTTTTAATGTTATTATAACAAGTTAAAGTGTGTTGTGTATAGGAATTAGGTGAAACATCTGGGAGTGAACATGGGGAGGAGATACAAGCACATGATGATTTTCTTGTGCACAAAATCATCCAATAGTCATTCCTGAACCTTGGCAAGAAACCATTGTTGAATTTCATTGAATGGGAAACAAAAATAATGAGGAGGGTGTTCAATGTCATGAGCATTCCACACCCACAATTAATATAGTGCCTCCCAAAAAGAGGACAAAAAGGATTGATATGTATTAAATTTTAAAACTTGAACATGTCCAAACATAAACTAATTATTTGTGCAACAAAACAAATTTTGAAGATACTTTGTTTTTCTGATGAGTACTTACATATTATGGGCACCACTAAGACTATTGCACGTCCTAACTTGTACTATTTGTTTGATTATGATCAATTTGATATGCTTATATTTGTGTTGTATGTAGATGACCTGGTCCTAAAAGTTAGTTAAAAAAACGCTTTCCCATGGTGCAAGAAGAACATGTGTTATTTCTTGGTCTTGGAGGTTTGGCTGAGTTGAGGTGAAGTGGTCCTCGAATAGGGGTAAGTAAGCAATTGAGATTCTGAAGAAGTTTCAGATAATGGAAAATAAACCATAGGATACGTTTATGATACATATATTGAGGTTATCAATAGATTAAGATTCATATTTGGTTGATTCGTCAGCGTACCAAAATTATATAGGTTCCCTAGCATGTTTGGTAGAATTTAGTAGTCAAATTGTTGTGTGCATGAGATCCCTTGTCTCATAAACAACGGGGGCTCATACACCAATTTAGTGTCTAGCTTGGCTGCTAATATATGGTTGATCTAAGGTTTCTACAAATATGCTCCATGGTCTGAGGTATGCGAGGTACTTAAAGGGCACACTAGCACAATGCTTTAAGTTCTTGCATGCTTTGGTGGATTTTGACAGGGCCAGAGATGCATGTCACAAGAAGAGTGATTCATGGTTTTGTTTTAGCTTGGGTTCAGATATAATATATTTTTTAGGATGGGATACCCATGTGTGCAAGTTGAAGAATTCCCTTTCTAGGCTAAAATAGCCTCCTGTGCTTAGTACTCATGGATTTATGAGTACTTACAGATTATGGGCATCACTAAGACTGTTGCAGGTCCTAAATTTTATTTTTTGTTTGATTATGATAAATTTGATATGCTTACATTTATGTTGTATGTAGAGTACCTGGTCCTAATAGTTAGTTTAACAAACTCTATCCCATGGTGCAATAAGAAACTGACAAGTGAAGTTGACATGAAGGACATCAACCTCATGTGTTATTTCTTGGTCTTGGAGGATTGGCTGAGTTGAGGTGAGTTAGTCCTCAAACACGGGTAAGTATGCAATTGAGATTCTGAAGAAGTTTTAAAAAATGGACAATAAACCCTAGGCTACCTTTATGATACATATTTTGAAGCTTTTAGTAGATTCAGATTCAGATTTCGTTGATTCATCAATGTAAAAAAAGTAGATACTTTCGCTAACATGTATGGTCGACTTTAGCAGTCAAATTGCTATGTGGATGAGATCCCTTGTCTCACAAACAAAGGGGGATCAGACACCAATTTAGTGTCCAACTTGGCTGTTAATATATGGTTGAGCCGAGGTTGCTGCAAATCTGCTAAAAATGCATGTGCGATCCTTCGATGTGCTTTTCTGTCCAATTCAGTTCAAAAATTATTTTGTCATAGCAGTTTTGCAAATGGTTTTTATTATTTTAGATTGAAATGAAAAAGTAAACCTCTGGCTCATGTACGTGTTTTTTATTTGGCTCTGCTTTTACAGATCAATGTCTTACAATGTTCCCAGTTAGCCTGCTCTGTTTTCATTTATCAATTTCTTATGCTTTGTCTGGTTATTATTTGGTTTCTTGCCTATATGTCCTTGAAATATTCTTGGATTTTTCTCTCATATACAAACATAATTTTTTGGTTTTGATCGTTTATGTAATTCACCCAATTGCAGGTCCAATCAACTATAATCTACCAAGGATCAATTGGTAGACCTATTACACATTTAGTTGAAGTGAAGACACTGGTTTCACTGTATTCAAACATGACTCCACCTAGTGTTGATGGTCCAACAAAGGTACCTATTCCACCTAGTGCTAAAGATCCAAGAAACGGAGGAGAATCATGCTTTCCTCATCCGCCTTTGAATGAAAGGATTCTTTCATCTCTATCATGATTTAGAATATACTCAATGTGTATACTTCCATCCATTTTATCTTGTGCTGAGTGGATGTATGCCCAAGGTGTCTTTATATCCTATTTTAATGTTTCTCTACAATCCCTGTGTACATGTTGTACATCCACCATTGTTTACATCCAACATGGAATAGGGTTGTTGTTGGAGCATACAAAACACACGCATCTATTTTCAGTTAGTCTTTAGCGAATGTTAGAGTCTCTTCATACAAATTCCCTTGCCAGGCTCACAAGTGACGATGGTCAATATTTTTTTCTATTAATCATAGACTGCCAGCATTTCCAAACATTTTTGAGGTGCTACAAGTCTAATTCATGAAATTGTATGTATCCATATCATTTATTTTGCTAGAAATCTAAGGTTGCCAACATTTCCATGCATTTTTTATTCTGCTACAATTCTAATTCATGTATACACTCTATATATACACCATTTTTCACATCCAACTAGGTAATAGGTATATACTATTGTTACACATCCGTTCTGTTTATGAGATGGAGCATGCACAACACATGCACTCATCTATTTCCTGTTAGTTGTTTTATAATGCTCGAGTCTCTTCATACAAATGCATGTGCTATTTTTTTATCAAGATTCATAAGGGAGGATGATCGATGTCTTGCTATAAATGCAAGGCTACCAGCATTTCCAAACCTTGTGACCAGAGGATGTGTTCTAAGACTCCATATGTTTTTAGTTTTTTCTTTTACCATTTACAGGGGGTTGATATAGGTGCACCCAGTGGATAGTTAGAAAAATGTCCATATTCATTTGAATATTTTCAAGATTACAATGACCATAGGGCTCACTAGAGGGGTCTTCCATGGCAGATAGTCCATGCCATGGTAGAATATGGACTTCTAAAAGGTTTGAAACTTGAGTTTAGCCAATAGAAATTCAAAATCATATAAGCCAATTCTTATTGGGCACAACATTATTAACATTCTTTGCAATCATAGTAGCTATGAAACATGGTATCCAAGAACAAAATAATAAAATAGAGGAGAAAAAATATGGCTATCCAGATTGATATCATGTAGCTTTTTATTTCGCATCTAGAGGGTACCTTAAAATTCTATTTTAGAAAAAAATCTCACTTACATTAGATGTTTTCTTGATTTTCCCATTTTTTAATCCAATGCTTCTTGTCTCAACTCCCTCACTTTTTAGTCTAGTTGGTTATTTCAAATTAATACTTCTGCTTCTCTGTTTTAGCTTTAATGCTTCACCTGCTACTTCTTTGTCTAGGGTATACCTGTTTGTATTCTTTATTTCTGTTCCTCATCATTTCTACATCTAGTTGTTGGCTTCAACACTCCCTCATTGCCACTATGACATGATGTACTTTCTATCCCATTAAATATTTTGGTGATCTTCTTTTCACATGCTTTGTAATACTAAGTACTTTTCTTATCTATTAGTGGAAATCATGAAGTTTGACACATGCAAAGGAGTGTGCTTCTGGATACCCTTGCAAAAGAATTGGCTCCAGGAACGATAAGATTCAATGCTAAAGTTGTTTTCATTCAACAGTCTAGATATTCTTCTTTAACTATAGTAAAACTGGGAGATGGAACGGTTATCAAAGCTAAGGTAGAATCTTAAATCCAAACTTCTGACTCCCATTTGAAGTAGTAAAAATTGGGCATAAATTTATTAATGAATTGAATCTCCTCTTGCTAAACAAATGTAATATTAATAACCCATATGCATTGGTTTCTATCAGACATGAATTTCTATGGTGGTTTATCTCATACACGAGTACTAGATGTCCTTTTGTGTTTGAGAAAAAATGACAGGGGTTTGTTGAATGCAAGTTTGATCATTAAATCTATCTTTTATGTTATCATGTTTCTCTCAACCATTTGGAATCTGTTTCTACTCACAAGTACTGATAGGTTGTGATGGAGGGAATTCCATAGTCGATGAATGGCTGGGTCTTCCAACCCCTAGTCTTTTTGGGAGATCTGCTATTAGGGGATTGGCAACATACCATGAGGGACATAAGTTTGGGCCAAAGGTGCAGCTATTTTGGGGAGAACATTTGAGGGCAGGTTTTGTTCCATTCAATGAGAAGGACGTTTACTAGTTCACAACCTAAAGTTCACTTCCCTGTGGTATAATATTATAGCACCCTTTGTTATAATTATTCTGTGGGTCATGTGTAGGTGCAGGAAATCATCAATCTTAAAAATAGATTCTTCAAAAATTATTGAAACCTTCTATTATATTCCTTTAAGATAATTTTGAACAACTGTGTTGCGTTTAAATTTTTTATCTTCATATTATAATCCTAATATAGTAGTCACAAGCTCTATGAACTATTTGACATAAAATATCAAGAATATAAGGCATGACTAACTGGATGTGTTGTAGATTCAGATATTGGATCTGATTCAAAGAGTATATTGGAAAAAGCATTCGAAATACTTCGAGACTATCCAGAGGAGATTCTAGATATAGTAAAGAAAACTGAAATAGACACTTTAACATTAATGCACTTAGCTTGAGGTGGCCATAGGTAGTGTTATTTGGAAAACTATGTAAGGGAAATGTCTGTGTTGGAGGGGATGCAATGCATCCTATGACTGCAGACTTAGGACAAGGTGGATGTTCTACACTTGACGATGTAATGGTGCTAGGAAGGTGCTTGGGAGAAGTAATGACAATCACGAATGGGCTAGAAGAAAACAAAAGAATTGAAGTAGCACTGAAGAAATATGTGGATGAGAGGAGATGGAGAGAATTTTGGCTGATAAGTGGAGCATATATAACAAGAATAATTCAACAAGGATCTAGGGGCTTTACACATTGTTATAGAGTCTATAAGGAGACTCACAATTTCAAGTAAGCTACTTTAGCTGTTCATTAGGAATTACTCAATTATACTATTTATTTATGTTGACACCTAATCCGCAGTGATTGGGAGAATTGAATGTGAACAGTAATCAGGAATATGAACTGAACGATCACACTCATGTATATAATAGATAGCTGCCTAATGGAATAAATGAATCAGTTTTTATAGAGTTACTCCTGGCCTGACATGGTATCAGAGCACAGGTCCCAGGTTCTTTTTTTAACCTTGCCTTCTAAATCCTCTGTCCATTTCTTGCCTTCTGCTCTTCTGTCCACTGCCTGACATTCCTTGTTGTTTAATGCATGGGTTGGTTCGACTATTCCTTTGCCTGAACGCTGCAAGTTGTTGAATGCCTGAAGGAGAAACGCCTGTTTGAAACGTTGCCTGACAAAGTTGTCTGTTTTGGTAATGCTGCCTGACATGGCGACAACGCTGTCTTTTTGAAATGCTGTCTGTATCAAAGCACCACGAGCCTGGTAACACTGTTTTGAAATCTATTGTGCTTGGGATGATATTAAAAAAAAACGTTGTCTGGTATCCGTAATTAAAATATTGTCTGATATGAGCGGGATATGAAATGCTGTCTGGTATCCAATATATTTAAAATATTGTCAGATATTTAAATGGGCTAAACTATAATCTGCCTATGGTCACATCGGAGAAGCGTGTGATTTCTCAGCTATTGTTGTGTTGTTGGTTTATGAAAATTCGTTGATCTAGAAGTTGGCTTTGTTGTAAAAGTCTCTGGATAGATGTGATAGCATCCTCCCTCAGTTCACTATTAAAGGCTTTGGTGTCATGCTTGGGACTATCTGTGGCATATGGTTGTTGTTCGTGTTTTAAGCCTATCTTATTATATTGGCATATGAATACTTTGGGATTTCGTTCCCCATTAAGAAAATCCCCCTCTGAGCAACTTTTCTTTACCTTTTGAATGATATGGGTGTCCAACAAAAGTTACTGTCTATAGTCCAAGATTCCCTTTGAATGAAATGCTGTCTGATATTTAAAAATGTTGTCTGATATTTAATAGTCGATATTTAAAAACGTTGTCTGATATGGATATGTCACCATATTTGAAACGTTGTGCTGCATGGTTATATAATTCGCAGTGATTACATATATCCTTGTGTGGACTCTTTAAAGATCAAAAGGCTTGGATTTGAGTACAAATATTCTTTAGAGGATATCGTTGATGATGCAGTCAAATCTTATAAATGGAGAGGACCCTTTTAAATGGCACATATGCCTGGCATGATCGTAATGTTATTTGCTTGTGAGTGTGACAGTACGCTTCAATAGTTTCATTGATACTCATATGTCATTTATATTTTCAGAGAATAAACCTCATTCTCATATGTCATCAATCTATGAATGCGAGCGGTGCTTCTTTGGTTTAAGTCACCTTAAATCTTAGAGTGGCAGTGTTTATGTTTTCTCCCCTTTGAGAAAAAATTGACTATATAGCAGCAGAAGTTTTTTTTTCATAAGAGCAATTTTTTTTGCCATCAGAAGTATTAGTCTATCAGCAAAAGTTTTTTTTATATCAGAAGAAGTAATCTTTTACAAAATACATTCAATCATCTCTATGATAGGAATAGTTCTCCCTGGAAAGGAGAACTATCATGACTGGTCCCGGATGATACAACACACCCTCATCTTCAATGAGTTGTGGAAAGGAGTGTGTGTCAGAGAAGGAGACAGTGAGCCAGAAAAGCCTACATCAGACAAAGAGCTCGCCATCTGGGAAAACAAGAATAGCAAAGCGTATGCATTAATCGCAACATCTCTAAATAAGGAGGTGAGTCGCCACATTTCATCATATTCAACTGCCTTTGAAGCTTTACAAAAGCTGAAAGAACTCTATGACTCACATTCTGCACTTGAAGTCGTCCAATCATGATTAAACTCTTCACTCTTGAACTGCAAAATAATGATCCTCTTGCTCTTGCATCTGAAATAAAGTCTATAATGCATGATATCAAATCCACTAAAGTTGATATGGATATCTATCTTATTGCTTTTCTCAAGGCACTTTATCCTACATACTCCAATTATCTTGAGTCTTTGCAAGCAAATGGAAATCTCAAAGATATAACCTTTGACTCTCTTGTGAAAAAGTTTGCTGAAAGAGAAAAAGCATTTGGAAAGAGACAGTCCCTGAATCTTCTGAAGAGATTGTATGCCTGGCTCATAAAGAAAAATATGCTACTCAAGATTCTACAAGAGGAAGAGGTGGACGAAGAGGAAGATGAAGATACTTTAGAGGCAGGGGGGCAGACATTCTCAAGGAGAAAAGGCAGATTTACATTGTATTCGCTGCAAAAGAAATGGATCACATGATGCCTCTACATGCAAGCAACCATGGGACAAAATTGAGTAGAGAAGAAACCAACAGAAAGGTAGAACTGATGATACAGACAAAGGTAAAGCACCTGAATCTGCTCACTATATTGAGGCACAATGTAACATTGAGGTAAATGAAGATTTGTTTAATACTTCACTTGCTTCCTGGAAAAATGATTGGCTGCTTGATTCAGGAGCAACCTGTCACATGACTCATAAAAAAGATTTTTTTGAAGATTTCACTGACAATGTTGATGGAGTAGTATACTTTGCAGATCAGTCAAAAATCAAGCCATCAGGGCTTGGCACAATCAGGCTTAAACTGCCTAGTCTCTCAGACTTTCTTCTTGATCATGTTTTATATCTCCCACAGCTCAAGAGAAACTTGCTGTCCTTGGTCCACATCCGCCAGCAAGGTCACTCCATTCATATGTTTGATGGCAAGCTTGAGGTGAGAAAATCATCTGATAACTCACTTGTCATGAGGGGAATAGAAGAAGAAAGACTTCTCAAACTGCAAGGAACATCTGCTCATAAACAACATTTCTCATATATTTCGCATCATGAAGAAGGTACACTTCCATCAAGTTTATTATGGCATGCTAGATTTGAACATTTAAACTATAATAGTCTCTGCTTATTGAAGAAAAATGGTGTTGTTGGTTTGCCTACAATTCCTAGAAAACTTAAGCAATGTGATGCTTGCATTCTAGGAAAGCATAGCAAAGAGTCCTTTCATGAATTACATTCAAGAGAACATAGGAAGCTTGAACTTATTCATTCAGATTTATGTGGTCCAATGCCTATTCCTTCTGCAAATGGAAATAAATATATCATGACATTTATTGATGACTACAGCAGAATGTGCTGGGTTTATTTATTGAAGAACAAATCTGATGCTTTCCTAACATTCAAGAATTTCATAAATGGATTGAAAATGATGCACAATCTCATATTGGGTCTATTTGCACTGATAATGGAAAAGAATATAAATCAAATGAATTTGAACAATATCTTCGCCAACATGGGATTAAACATCAAACAACTGTGCCTTATAATCCCCAACAGAATGGTGTAGCTGAAAGAATGAATAGAACAATCTTGAATATGATATGATCCATGGTTTTTTTCAAAAATGTAAAGATAATGTTTTGGGCTAATGCTGTTCTATGTGTTGCATATATAAAGAATATATGTCCAACAAGTGCTATAAGAAACAAGACTCCTTATGAATTGTGGCATGGACATGTTCCTTCGGTAAAACATCTCAGGATTTTTGGTTCCACCTATTATGCTTTGATACCAAAGGTACATTGAAACAAACTTGGCGCTAGAAGTCGTAAGTCTATTTTCTTGGGGTATTCAAATACCTCCAAAGCATACCGCCTCTATGATGAAGAAAATAAAAAGTTTGTTATATCTAGAGATGTAACTTTTCTTGAATCATCCAAATCTGACAATGTTGTTGAGCGGCAACGTGATCGCTTGGATAGATTCGCAAAAATGAAATCATTTCAAGAATTTGAAAATTAGATTCCACATCTTGAAGGGGGGATTCCTATACTAGATCAATATGTGGAATCTTCTTCTGAAGAATACTCTCCCCCGACTGAGACTCCAACAACAAATGATGCTTTAACTGATGTAATTGATAGAATTGGGAGACCCAATATTGATTCACTCCCAAATCAATCAACAGAGCAGCCTGGACCATCTCAGAAAGGTCCCCCAAAGTGGCTGACAAAGACACTTGAAAGTGTTCATCCTGATGAAATTGGAAAAACAGGAACCAGAAATGCAAACTCACAAAATGGAGGTGATGTAGATGACACTAATTCACCTGTTGATATGGATGTTTCTTATGATTGTGAATTGAAATTGTCTACAGATTTTGAACCAACTTCCTTTAAAGAAGTTGCTTCTCATGATGAATGGAAAGAAGCAATGCAAAAGGAGTATGATGCCCTCATAAAGAACGGCACTTGGAAGCTGGTTGATCCTC
>APFE030873065.1:94653-138980 GCA_000404065.3 Pinus taeda
GATGCCCTCATAAAGAACGGCACTTGGAAGCTTGTTGATCCTCCATTTGGAACCAAACCAATTGGCTGCAAGTGGGTCTACAAGAACAAGTACAAAGCTGATGGCTCACTTGACAAGCACAAAGCTAGGCTTGTGGCAAAAGGTTTTGCACAGAAGGAAGGGGTCGATTATGAGGAAAATTTTGCCCCCACAGCAAAATGGCCCACCATCCAGACACTCTTTGCACTAGCAGCTCAGAACGGTTGGAAAGTCCATCAAATGGATGTAAAAACTGCCTTCTTGAATGGAGATCTAAAAGAGAATGTTTTTATGTCCCAGCCTGAAGGATTTGCTGTGAAAGGGCATGAACATAAAGTATGCAAACTTGTGAAGTCCTTGTATGGCCTTAAACAAGCACCACGAGCATGGTATGAAAAACTAACTGAGCATCTTCTGAAACTCAACTTCAATCATTTTGATCTTGATGATGCAACTTTATTTGTCAAGAAAGTTGGCAAAACAGTTGTATATCTTGTGGTATATGTAGATGATCTTTTAATAACAGGGAACAATGAAAGTTATATTGCATCCATAAAGAAAGAATTAAGAAAAAGTTTTGAAATGACTGATTTGGGCTATGTTCATTACTATATTGTCATTGAAGTAACCCAACATCCAAAATCCATATTTCTTTCTCAAAAGAAATACATTGGAGATTTGTTAAACAGATTTGGCATGACAGAGTGCAATCCTCTTTCTACTCCAATGGAACAAAACTTAAAGCTCACATCTATTGAAGGAAAGGAACTTGAGGATGCAACAAAGTATAGACAGCTTGTAGGAAGTCTCATCTACCTCACTACTACCAGACCAGACATTTCATTTGTTGGTTGGAATCCTCTCCAGGTTTATGAAAAAGCCTTGTGAGGGACATTGGTCTGCTGCAAAAAGAGTTCTAAGGTACTTGAAGGGAACTCAAGACCTTGGAATCAAGTATACACATGTGGACGACTTCAGCTTGATTGGATACTCTGATTCAGACTTCGATGGAGACAAAGAAACTGGAGTATCTACTTCAGGATATGCTATGAGTCTTGGATCAGGAGCTGTCTCTTGGAGATCACGCAAACAATCAGTTCCAGCAGATTCCACAACAGAAGCAGAATACGTGGAAGCAGCTGAAGCAACGAAAGAAATTGTGTGGCTCAGGAAAATTCTTGAAGATTTGCAGGTAAAACAAGTACAATCAACTCCACTCATGATTGACAACACCTCTGCAATAAACTTGGCCAAGAACCCAAAGTTCCATGATCGTGCAAAGTACATCAATACTAAATATCATCTGATCCGACATCATGTTGAGGCCAAAACAATCTATCTCCGTCATTGTTCCACAAATGAGCAAATTGCAGACATCTTCACCAAAGCTCTTGGAAGAGAAAATCTTGAAAGATTCAGAACGATGCTTGGACTCACCAAAATCCCTTCAGATTAAGGGGGGGAATGTTGACACCTAATCCTCAGCGATTGGGAGAATTGAATGTGAACAGTCATCAAGAAGATGAACTAAACGATCACATTCATGTATATAATAGATAGCTGCCTAATGGAATAAATGAATCAGTTTTTCTAGAGTTACTCCTGGCCTGACAATTTATCTATATGCTTGAAACCCTACATTCTATCACTTGCCTCATGAATTCATAAGTTACATTCTTTGTTTAGTGACTAGTCGATATATTCAAACTATCATTGTGTATGCAGACTACTATGGAGGGCTCTCAATGTTCTCGGAGTTGCAAAGTCCCTTCGCCTAAAGCATCCATAGTTACAGGGGTATTATCATTACATCATTCAATTAGATCCTCTGTACTTTACCTCCAGTTGCTCTCCCCACTATAATTTATCTTCTTGTATGCCAATTTATAGGGCACACGTGACTTACTTCCCTTCAGCATTTACCAAACAGCTCTCGTACACCAACTTTGGAAAATGGTAAGTACGCTAGCATAACGCTTTGCTGATAAATGTCTTAGAAAGCATGCAATACCATAGCAGACATAGATGTAGAAATTTTAAAATCTCACCATATTATTGTTTCTGCCCTTATGCATTCAGGATTTGATCACCAAAACAATAAGACTACAATGGCCAACACACAACTTATGTCAAGACAGGCAGCGTTGTGTTTAGAGTAATAAGTTTTTAGTTTTACCATTTACAGAGGGTTGTTATAAGTGCACCCATTGGACAGTTAGAAAAATGTCCATATTCGTTTGAATATTTTCAAGATTACAATGACTGTAGGGCTCACTAGAGGGGTCTCCCATGGCAGATAGTCCATGCCATGCTAGAATATGGACTCCCAAATGGTGTGAACCTTGAGTTTAACCAATAGAAATTCAAAATCATATAAGCCAATTGTTATTGGGCTCAATATTCTTAACATTCTTTGCAATCACAGCACCTATGAAACCTGGTACCCAAAAACAACATAATAAAATAGAGGAGAAAAAATATGGCTATCCAGATTGATATTGGGAAGCTTTTTATTTTGCATCTAGAGGGTACGTTAAAATTCTATTATAAAAATAATTCTCACTTACATTGGATGTTTTCTCGATTTTCCCATTTTGTTATCCAATCCTTCTCGTCTCAAATCCCTCACTTTTTAGTCTAGTTGGTTCTTTCAGATTAATGCTTCTCCTTCTCTGTTTTAGCTTTAATGCTCCACCTACTACTTCTTTATCTAGGGTATACCTATTTGTATTCTTTATTTTTGTTCCTGGTCATTTTTGCATCTAGGAGATGGCTTTAGCACTCCCTCATTGCCACTATGACATGATGTACTTTCTATCCCATTAACTATTTTGGTCATCTTTTTCTCACATGCTTTGTAATACTAAGTACTTTTCCTGTCTATTAGTGGAAATCATGAAGTTCGATGCATGTAAAGGAGTGTGCTTCTAGATACCATTGCAAAAGAATTGGCTCCATGAATGATCCAATTCAATGCTAAAGTTGTTTCCATTCAACAGAATATAGATTCTTCTTTAACTAAAGTAAAATTGGGAGATGGGACACTTATCAAAGCTAAGGTAGCATCTTAAATCCAAACTTCTGACTCCCATTTGAAGTAGTAAAACTTGGGCATAAATTTAGTAATGAATTGAATCCCCTCTTACTAAACAAAGGTAATATTAAACCCCCATATGCACTGGTTTCTATCTGACAGGAATTTTTGTGGTGGTTTCTCTCATACACGAGTACTAGATGTCCTTTTTTATTTGAGAAAAAATGACAGGGGTTTGTTGAATGCAAGTTTGATCATTAAATCTATCTTCTATGTTATTATGATTCTCTCAACCATTTGGAATTTGTTTCTACTCACAGGTACTGATAGGTTGTGATGGAGGGAATTTTGTAGTCGCTGAATGGCTGGGCCTTCTAGCCCCTAGTCTTTCTGGGAGATCTACTATTAGTGGATTAGCAATGTACCTTAAAGGACATAAGTTTGGGCCAAAGGCGCAACTATTTTTCGGAGAACATTTAAGGGTAGGTTTTGTTCCACGCAATGAGAAGGATGTTTACTGGTTCACAAACCATAGTTCACTTCCTTGTGGTATAATATTATAGCACCCTTTGTTATAATTGTTTTGTGGATCATCTGTAGGCGCAGGAAATCAACAACCTTAAAAATAGATTCTTCAAAAATTATTGAAACATTCTATTATATTCCTTTCAGATAATTCTGAACAACTGTATTGCATTTGATTTTTTTTTTCTTAATACTATAACCCTCATATTGTAGTCACAAGCTTTGTGAACTATTTGATAGAAAATAACAAGAATATAAGGCATCCCTAACTGGATGTGTTGTAGATTCAGATATTGGATGTGATCCAAAGAGTGTGTTGGAAAATGCATTGGAAATAATTTGAGACTATCCAAAGGAGATTCTAGATATATTAAACAAAAATCAAATAGACACTTTAACGTTAACGCACTCAGCTTGAGGTGGCCATGGGTAGTGTTAATCAGAAACTATGTAAGGGAAATTTCTGTATTGTAGGGGATGCAATGCATCCCTAACTAGATGTGTTGTAGATTCAGATATTGGATGTGATCCAAAGAGTATGTTGGAAAATGCATTAGAAAGAATTTGAGACGATCCAAAGGAGATTTTGGATATGGTAAAGAAAACTCAAATATACACTTTAACATTAACGCACTCAGCTTGAGGTGGCCATGGGTAGTGTTATTCAGAAAACTATGTAAGGGAAATTTCTGTGTTGCAGGGGATGCAATGCATCCTATGACTCCAGACTTAGGACAAGGTGGATGTTCTTCACTTGAGGATGCAGTGGTGCTAGGAAGGTGCTTGCGAGAAGCAATGAAAATCATGAATGGTCTACAAGAAGACAAAAGAATTGAAGCACCACTGAAGAAATATATGGAGGAGAGGAGATGGAGAGCATTTGAGCTGATAAGTGCAGAATATATAACAGGAATAGTGCAACAAGGATCTGGGGGCTTTACACATTGTTATAGAAGCTACTTTAGTTGTTCATTAGGAATTACTCAATTATACACTTTATTTATCTATATGTTCCATATCCTACATTCTAGCACTTGCTTCATGAATTCATAAGTTACATTCTTTGTTTAGTGACTAGTCGATATATTCAAACTATCATTTGTGTATGCAGACTACTAGGGAGGGCTCTAAATGCTCTCGGTGTTATAGAGTCCCTTCACCTGAAGCATCCGCAATTACAGGGGTATTGTCATTACATCATTCAATTTGATCCTCTGTACTTTACCTCCAATTGCTCTTCCCACTATAATTTAGCTTCTTGCATGCCAATTCACAGGGCACAGGAAACTTACATCCCTTCAGAATTTACTAAATAGCTCTCGTACCCTAGCTTTGGAAAATGGTAAGTACGCCAGAATAACTCTTGGCTAATAAATGTCTTGGAAAGCATGCAAGACCATAGCAAACATAGCTGTAGAAATTGTAAAAGATCACTGTATTATTGTTTCTACCCTCATGCATTCAAGATTTGATCTCCAAAACAATAAGACCACAATGGCCAACACACAAATTATCTCAAGGCATGCAGTGTTTCATCTAGAGTAGAAGCTATAAGGAGAATCAAAATTTGAAGTAAGCTAGTTTGGTTGTTCATTAGGAATTACTCAATTATACTCTTTATTTATCTGTATGTTCCAAACCCTGCATTCTAGCACTTGCCTCATGAATTCATAAGTTACATTCTTTGTTTAATGACTATTCGATATATTTAAACTATCATTTTTGTATGCAGACTACTATGGAGGGCTCTCGATGTTCTCGGTGTTGCAGAGTCCCTTCACCTGAAGCATCCGAAGTTACAGGGGTATTGTCATTACATCATTCAATTTGATCCTCTGTACTTTACCTCTAGCTGCTCTTCCCACTATAGTTTAGCTTCTTGTATGCCAATTTATAGGGCACAGGTGACTTCCTTCCCTTCAGCATTTACCAAATAACTCTCATACATCAGGTTTGGACAATGGTAAGGATGCCAGCATAACTCTTGGCTAATAAATGTCTCGTAAAGCATGAAAGACCATAGCAAACATAGATGTAGAAATTGTAAAAGCTCACCATATTATTTTTTCTACCCTCATGCATTCAGGATTTGATCACCAAAACAATAAGACCACAATGGCCAGCAAGCAACTTATCTCAAGGCATGCAACATTGTGTTTAGAGTAGAATCTATAAGGAGACTCACAATTTAAAGTAAGCTACTTTAGTTGTTCATTAGGAATTAATCAATTATACTCTTTATTTATCTGTATGCTCCAAACCCTGCATTCTAGCACTTGCCTCGTGAATTCATATGTTACATTCTTTGTTTAGTGACTAGTCGATATATTCAAACTATCATTTATGTATGCAGACTACTATGGAGTGCTCTGGATGTTCTCGATGTTGCAGAGTCCATTCACCTGAACCATCCGCAGTTACAGGGGTATTGTCATTACATCATAAAATTTGATCCTCTGTAGTTTACCTCTGGTTGCTCTTCCCACTATAATTTAGCTTCTTCTATGCCAATTTATAGGGCACAGTTGACTTCCTTCCCTTCAGCATTTAGCAAATAGCTCTCGTACACCGGCTTTGGAAATGGTAAGTACGCCAACATATCTCTTGGCTGATAAATGTCTCGGAAAGCATGCAAGACCATAGCAAACATAGACGTAAAATTTGTAAAAGCTCAACGTATTATTTTTTCTGCATCTAGGAGATGGCTTCAACACTCCCTCATTTCCACTACGACATGATGTATTTTCTATCCCATTAACTATTACCAAACAACTCTCATACATCGGCTTTGGAAAATGGTAAGTATGCCAACATAACTCTTAGCTGATAAATGTCTTGGAAAGCATGCAAGACCATAGCAAACATAAATGTAGAAATTATAAAAGCTCACTATATTATTGTTTCTACCCTCATGCATTCAGGATTTGATTGCAAAAACAATAAGACCACAATGGCGAACACACAACTTATCTCAAGGCATGCATTGTTGCATTTAGAGTAGAAACCGTAAGGAGACTCACAATTTAAAGTAATCTACTTTTGCTATTCATTAGGAATTACTCAATTATAATCTTTATTTGTCTGTATGCTCCAAACTTTGCATTCTAGCACTTGCCTCCTGAATTCATAAGTTAGATTCTTTGTTTACTGACTAGTTGATACATTCAAACTATCATTTGTGTATGCAGACTACTATGGAGGGCTCTCAATGCTCTCAGTGTTGCAGAGTCACTTCGCCTGAACCATCCATAGTTATAGGGGTATTGTCATTACATCATTCAATTTGATCCTCTGTACTTTACCTCCCGTTGCTCTTCCCACTATAATTTAGCTTCTTGTATGCCAATTTATAGGGCATAGATGACTTCCTTCCCTTCAACATTTACCAAGCAGCTCTCATACACCGGTTTTCAAAAATGGTAAGTATGCCATCATAACTCTTGGCTGATAAGTGTCTCGGAAAGCATGCAAGACCATAGCAAACATAGATGTAGAAATTGTAAAAGCTCACCATATTATTGTTTCTGTCCTCATGCATTTAGGACTTGATCACTGAAACGATAAGACCACAATTGCCAACACACAACTTATCTCAAGGCATGCAGCATTGCGATTAGAGTAATAGGTTTTTAGTTTTACCATTTACAGGGGGTTGATATAGGTGCACCCAGTGGAAAGTTAGAAAAATGTCCATATTCATTTGAATATTTCCAAGATTACAATGACCATAGGGCTCACTAGAGGGGTCTTCAATGGCAGATAGTCCATGCCATGCTAGAATATGGACTCCTAAAAGCTGTGAACCGTAAGTTTAACCAATATAAATTCAAAATCATATAAGCCAATTCATAATGGGCACAGCATTCTTAACATTCATTGCAATCACAACATGTGTGAAACCTGGTATCCAAAAACAACATAATAAAAAAGAGGAGAAAAAATATGGCTATCTAGATTGATATTATGTAGCTTTTTATTTCGCATCTAGATGGTACCTTAAACTTCTATTTTAAAAAAAAATCTCATTTACATTGGATGTTTTCTGGATTTGCCCATTTTGTTATCTAATTCTTCTCGTATCAAATCCCTCACATTCTAGTTTGGTTGGTTCTTTCAAATTAATGCTTTTTCTTCTTTGTTTTAGCATTAATGCTTCACCTGCTACTTCTTTGTCTAGGGTTTACCTGTTTGTATTCTTTATTTCTGTTCCTAGTCATTTCTGCATCTGGGAGATGTCTTTAGCACTCCCTCATTGCCACTATGACATGTTGTACTTTCTATCCCATTAACTATTTTGGTCATATTTTCTTCGCATTCTTTGTAATACTAAGTACTTTTCCTATCTATCATCAGAAACCATGAAGTTCGATGCATGCAAAGGAGTATGCTTCTGGATAACCTTGCAAAAGAATTGGCTCTAGGAATGATCAGATTCAATGCTAAAGTTGTTTCCATTCAATAATCTACAGATTCTTCTTTAACTATAGTAAAATTTGGAGATGGAATGCGTATCAAAGCTAAGGTAGCATCTTAAATCCAAACTTCTCACTCCCATTTGAAGTAGTAAAACTTGGGCATAAATTTAGTAATGAATTGAATCCCCTCTTGCTAAACAAAGGTAATATTAATAACCCATATGTACTCATTTATATTTTAATTTGTATTTCTTTTTTCAACAAGTTGACAGTGAAAATGCAGAAATGCATGTTTTATGTGGAAATAAATTTTTACTCTATACAACATGTTCTATACCTCTTTTTATATTGTGCTGAGAGACGAACTCCATCACTAGCTAGGCATGGAAGGGAAGTGATACTCTCACTCTCTTTTATAAGTGACACATAGGGTTCATAAAAATATATATACTGCTTAGATATATGGATCTGCACTCTATCTAACTGATAAAAAATGAATTCATAAAGACGCGAAAAATAAAACAGAACTTCCTGATTTAACTTTAGCATTGTATCTTTAACCTGAAGTATAACGATAAACTTATCCTATTCTAAGGAAGTTGTGCATGCCTTTGGTTTGAGTAGATTGTTTGATGGTATTAAATTTAACATTTAGATTTATTTTTCATTCAAGTTTGGCTATAGTTAGATCACCTAACATATCACATTTTTTTCATTTATGTTCTTCTTCCATATGTGCTACCCACTTACGGCATTTCCTTTGCAGCATCTGGTGCAAATGCTAGTTAAATTTACATTAATAAATATATAATTATAAAAGGATCATTTCGGGAAAATCCCATATGATTGTTTAGTATTAATGTTGATTGAGATTCTGCAAGTTTTAGTGAGAGATTCTATTCACTTTTCTAATAAGAGTTTTCAAATACTTCCCATCCTACTGCAGAGAAAAATAGGTGATGTACTTTCATTTTAAAAGGGTTTGAAACTTACCTAGTATTTTCACTAGTATTCGTGACATTTTTGGGCTTTGATTGGGAACAAACAGTGCTACCAGCCAAAAATAGAAATGGTATCATCATTAAAATTTATGCTTATATTAAAGAGTATATTGGTTTTGTTTTTGATCCATTTTATACTGAGAGTTTAATAAGTTTGCAGAATCTTATTTTTATTTCAATTATTAATTATTATAAAGATGGTAGGGGCTTTTATTATAAAAAAATAAAATGACTCTACTATTTCTTTTGCAGGTGCTCCTGGGAATCATGCAAGGCAAGGCAAGTGATAATGAATAAATACTAAGAGTGCACACATTTCTATTTCAGGTACACACTACATTTATTTTATTTTATTTTAGTAAGTAGCTCTCTTGGAAATGGTTGAGAAATGGTATAAAAATTGCCTGATAGGAATTTATTATTGTATTCTTAACGGGAAGAAGGGTGGGTGGTTTGGTATGCCTCCAAGAAATGATTAAGTGCCGAGAAAACATCAAGTGATAGAGACTTTTCTGCAACTTTAGCTTGTTATGAAGTTGATCATAATAGTTCATTACCCAAATTAGATTCATAGGATATGAAGCTTCCCCGGGAACTATATCACCACCAATTTGTATACCAATTTCTGCAATTCTTGGGCTAAAATAGGAGATGGAGCCAACTCGAATTGTGAAAGCCAATAGCGGAGAAGATAATTATGTAGGTCACCAATAGATTGAGAATTGGCCTATATCATGTTGCTAGGACTTGTGTCAATTTTTCATGTTTTGTAAAACCTTCATGAAGACATAATTTCCAATCAATTGTAAATTTAAATTCATATACATTATTACAATTCTTTTTTTTTATCAAGGAAGCCAATTCCAATTATACAAGGGTATTGAAATTGTGGTTTAACAACTGGATATGAATTTAATTTCCACCATTTAATGTGATTGAAGCTTTGAATTTCTATGTTAGAGAGTAAACCCTATTGTAGGATGGAGAAATCTAGAACATTTCTTTTTTTCACTCATACTATGTCTTAAAATAGAGTTCCAACTGAGGATCTTGCATGTCCAAATGACGTGAATGCATTTTCAGAAAATATAGGTGTGTTGCCTTATTATTTTCAATGTTGCTTTCGAGAATTGTTTTTTCATTTAGATTTAAAATTACTTTGTTGTTAGCATTGAAAATAATGGATTTATCTATTTTTTATTATGTTGGTATCCATAAACAACAAAGATTTAAGGTAATTAAAATCACTATTTGTGAACTTTGAATGTGAAGCTACTTTGAAAGAAAATTCAAAATGATTTAATTTATTTTTTTTAAATAATTTTCTTAAATTGTCTCTAGAGAGACAATAGTTTGAATTATGGACATATAGTCTCTATAGAGACAATAATAATATGTGTTCTATATTGTCTTTATAGAGACAAATTTTTGAGACATTATATTTTGAGACACCCGCTTAAAGACAATATTTAGGACAATACACAACTTTCTTTTTCTCTTAAGTTAAGACAATTGACTCAAATATTGTCTTAAATACTGTCTTAAAACCCCCCTACATGTAGTAGTGTAGTCTCACAAAAATGGAATTGTGGACTGCTTGCTAGATTAGGAAGAGAGCCTTTGAATCTTTCTTACGATTTTCCTTTAGCTAGTTTCTCTGATCTTAAGTCTAGCGTGCAAGTGTGTGAACATCTAGTTCTGTATATCCATTCTCTACGAAATCCCACAAATATTGTGAAACAAACAATGTTTTCATCTTAATGCTCCAAAAACCAAAGTTATCACCTTTAAACATTCGTATTTGTGGCTGAGAAATATTCATATCATTGGCCATTGCTGCTAACTACTGAGCACTCCGACCAATAACTTGAATCTGCACAAGCTTCAGAAAATTATGAAAACACTTGCAAATGGCTTTCACAAACTTTTGAATCCTCCTGCCAACAACACACACTTTACATATAAATCAAGTCTCTTAAACTAGCTCTGATACCATGTTAAATCTACCAATAGCATGCATATGAAAACATAAACAAAACCAATGAACAAAAAGTAAGAGAGATTGATTCTCAATCCATGAGCTGAACTCTCATTGGAATCTCATATATTCATAGAATCAATCAATACATTATTATATAGCCCACATATTTCTAATTTCATTATGGAGTATCTTACTAATCTACTATCTGAATGAGCATTGACTATATCTATAAATTTTTTGAACTAATTCTAATAACTTAGAACAGAAAATTTGCTGGTTAGTCAGCAATTACATAGCTTTATTTTAAGCATTATCTTCAACAATGCCAATGCAGATTTTGGTAAGTTGGAGAGGTGTAACGTGAAACCTTCCGTCCTTCTGTAGTGTTACAAGACATGTTTAATCCTTATTCATAGAAATCTTAGATCTCTCTTGGCTTTGTGAAATCTCACTTTGATGCAAATCTATTGGAAAGACGAAGGGGAACACAAATTCACATAAAAATTTACAGGAGTTATTCAATTATTATATTAAGAAAAATTGATCGATTACATTGGATCACAATATGGTGTGTTTTTCCTTTTTAATTAACAACTTAACTCAACCTCACTACTTCATGTTCACTACATACTGAATTCTAATTCGAAATTACTTTGCATGGTGGAGTAATTATTTATTTTTAATATTCCATTTTTATTACGATGGTTAATTAAGATAAAACTCATCATAATTTAAACATTTTTAGTGTCTAAGTCTCACCTAGGATTACAACATCTAAGTTTTTTCTATGAAACTCAAATGCATTTTTTGCTAATCGTTTAGTGAATATGTCAGTTAATTGATCACTCAATTTACAAGGCTCTAAATAAACTTCTCCATTACTCACTAGTTCTCTTATAAAATAGTATCTTGTATGTATATGTTTTTTTTTTCAATGGGACACATTATGCTTTGATAGTGCAACTAATGAGATCTTGTAAGAATAGATTGTTGCTAATCACTTTTGTTTATGCTAAAGTCTATCCAAAACTCTACGTGACCATATTGCTTGACACTCTATTGATGTCATTGATAGATATTGTCCTTCTCTTAATAAAAGTGTCACAATATGTTGCTTGTTAGATGTCCATGATATTGCACCTGAACTAAGATGAAACATGTAACCAAGTCATCCAAACTTTGTCCAAAATCACTGTTAGTATATCCAACCAAATCATTATTTTCTAGAATTCATTAGAGACATATGAAGTCTGGATTTAGACATCCTTGTTCAAGTATTCCTTCCCTTACATCTAGGCCAAACTTCGTCAAAAACCACTATTAGTATATCCAACCAAATCATTATTTTCTAGAATTCATTAGAGACATATGAAGTCTGGAGACTTCCTTGTTCAAGGATTCCTTCACTTACATCTAGTTTATGCTACTATGCATTTACAATTTCATGAGAGTATTTCAATTTATCTTAAACTAGTATCTTGTATCTATATGTTTGAGAGCACGTTTTGCTTCGATAGTGAGTTTTCACAATAGTTTGTTGTTGATTCTTCTTGTTTCTGGTTTAGTCCATCTAAAACTTGAAGTAACCATATTGCTTAACATGTGGCTGATCTAGCTGCTACACATTCTGATTTTACTGATGAAAGTGTGAAAATAAGCTACTTCTTAGATGCCCATGATATGACACCTGCACCAAGACGAAATAAATAACTATAAATATTTTTACTATCATCCAAACTTCTTCCAAAGTCACTCTCAATATATCCAACCAAATATTTATTTTTTACTGTTCATGAGAGGTAGCTAAAGTCTCCATTTGGACTGCCTTGGTCAAGGATTGCTTCCCTTACATCTAGACTATGCTATTGTGCATGTACAATGTTGAAATGAACTAGATGACAATTTGAAGATTCATGAGCGTATTTGGTTTTTTCTTTTTTTTGTTGTACTAATTTGTAGCTGTTTTCTTTAAAAACGCATAAGAATGAATGTTAACAGATCGGAGTGTTGTTTGCAATTATGTGTTTTCTTATATAATAAATGGTGTCAATCTCTATTCCTAAGTGTTGAAGCAAAAGATTCTCCTTTTTCACAAGTCAATTGGAAGGATAATGGAAGGGGAACAATGAAGACTTCAAGACCCATCGTTTTCATGTAAGTGACAATTTTTCTTATTCAACAGAGCTTTTGGAAATATTTAAGCAAAGATGGTAGCTTTCAAAGTTACTGACCATGACTCGTTGCTTCTAGAAAATACCAAATAACATTTGAAATTATTCTCGCCTCAGAGATATGGTTTGACTACAATGCAAATCGAACACACATTTTTTAGGGCAAGATACAAATCATTGAATATTTTTTTATCACATCCTATCCACGTATACATTGAATATGGTTGAGCACATCTTATCCATGTATTTAGTTGGATGATAGGTTAGACAATTTCATATCTGTAACTTTCATATATAATTTTTCGATTTCGGCAGGCAATGGTTATCATTTTATCCTTATTAGTCCCTGCCATTTGGCAATGGCCAGGGACTATAGTAATCGAAAAGGGTTGCTTTAGCATTAGTTTCAATCTGTTCAACTCTGTTATACAGTGATTAGACCAAAGTTTTCAAATGCGCTGTGCCGGGATAACCGAAGTCTTCGAAGTTAATCTGGTTTGCCATCTTATTTGGCCTCTTCCTGAGACGGAAGAGGCTGGAGCATAGCCTATTTTGCTTTAGGCCCTGTTTATTATAATTGACCATCAACGGTTTCATGTTAATGTTGACATTAGTTTGAATAATTAGCACAATGGTTTGCAAGTTAGGCTATTTGAGCATGTTAGCAGGTGTTGTGCAACAGTGGCTGCAGGTGTCCATGCATGGCAGAGGTGCATGGTAGAGGTGTCATGTTTTGCTGGCCTCCGTTTCTTGTTTCCCCTTTCAGCTGGCGTGCCTTTGTTTCATCCCCATTTCACAGCTTTGGGTAGGCAGGTAGGCTCTGGGCTTTCTGGAGTCCCATGCGATGTTTCATTGAATCCCAGTGAGGGAGTCCCATGCGGGGTTTCATTCAATCCCAGTGAGGGCTGAGGGCGTTTAACTAGCCGAAGTTGAAAAAAGAGGACTGTGATGCAAAGAGGTCCCGGCTGCTCTGACATGATTGGAAATTTCTATGAATTAGGGCCCTAGAGAGTCAGTGACAGCCCAGATGTCGGCTTGAATCGGAATCCTGCGCCTTGGAATCATGTGTTTGGGTTACTGTTGTTGGACAATCCTATTGGAAACGGCTTCTGTGCAAAGGCCCTTCCTTTCAGTATCAAATCAACCGGCTCTTTTGTTGGATCATTTATAGATTCAAGGTAAACAACCACCTCTACTGTATCCTCTGTAATCCGCTCGAATTATGGGACGCTCCACCCGCCTATGTCCACACTGGTTGTTCCAGGTCTCGCTCTCACTCTGTGTGTTTCATTACAGAATACAGGGATGGTACTGAAACAAGCCAAATAGGTGGCTCTGGTTCAACTCAGGGGTGCCCTCTAGCAATCAATATGGCAGTGTTGTATGCTTTCGTTCACCTTGGGTGCACGCTAATATGCTGGGTCTTCATCAAGAGGGTAAATTACTGCAAGTCTATCACAATCAATATTGTAGCGCTTTGTCCCGCTAGCAATCAATATTGCAGCACTGTCTCCTACAAATAGGAGAAATATTAAAGTGATCTGAGCGTGGTGGTTGTTGGCTCTGCTACTCCTTTCACTAGGTCAATAGAATAAGAAACTGTTGCTAGCTAATAATGGTGGTCACACTACTAGATTTTTTAAAGGCCTTTTAATTTGCGGCTTGCCACTTAATCTTCTGCTTCAACTGCCAATTTGGCTTGAGCTTAATCTATCCATCCATCATGGACACAAGAAATGATTGAAGTAAAGGTGAGAAAAGGGTAGTATTATTCCCCAACATAATATACTAATTCTTTAGGAGGCAGTAGTTCGATTTTTGGTCCACTCGGCCGAAGACCATCAACCTAGTAAGTATTGCTAAAAGCTTAAGAGACATTATGCGCAGGGTCCAATTAGAAATATGAATCGCTCAGGAAGGCACGGTACGCATTCATGCTCGAACCGTCGCATTAGATACATGAACGAGGAAAGCATGCCATCTAGACCGCAACACACCTTATCTCCTTTAGGACCTTTGAAACGATAGAGATTTAAGTCAATCGACAGGAAATAGCAACCTAACCTTTGGTCGAGTGCATTTCTGCTCCCAACTACCTCCTTTTCTCCTACTGAATGGATCGTTGTCTCTAATAGATACAATCACTCATTGCTTTATGGATTGAATACAGGGGCAAACTTGTTGCGGCTAGTGAATCCAGAAAGACTATTAATCCAGAAACCAATCCAAGTGTACTAGCTTGCTCACTTGCTAAGGGATACAGTTATCATGGTTGCTTTCTCAGCTTATACCTCCAGGTGCTAGGTCTTGAAGGTATTCAAACTTTTCTCTATTTAAGCTTCTTTCTGGATAAATACTAGCTTCTAACTAACTAACAGAAGGAGGAGAGCATTACCAATGGGATTCTGTGCTTCTTAGCTTCTAACTAACTGAACGAGGAGAGCACTAACAACTAGATTTTGTGTTGCTTGACCCCTGCCATACAGAAGACACCTACCATTCATGCAAACACCGCATATAAGGAACTTCGTAATCATCGATTTATAATTGATTTAATGTTATCGATCCTATAACACCATCGCCAAGGGAACCTGCGTATGTTCAAATGGGTAGTAGGGGCCCACAATTTCTCCATCTTGCATGCAATCTTGTTTTTTATGTAAATATAAAAAATTGCTCCTTATCATTATCTATTCATCGTTGAACGATGTCATATTTATATTTATCTTGTTTTCTTAACTTCTAACAGTCAAGGTGGGGGTCATTTCCAGCGACACACCTTATATGTAAACTTGAAATGGTTTGCGGAGTAGTTAGGCAAACTACATCACCCAGTCTTGGCCCTGACCCTCATTTTTTCATGCTCTCGTTTGGAACTTTGTTTGCAACCCGCTCAAGGAATCAGGGTTTTCCCTACCGCCAAGTACATCTTCTTCCCTTCGATCTTCTCCGAGTTGTTTCGAGTATGATTTTGGAGGAAGAATTTCTTCCGAATACGGGATTTGGTGCCTGCATATTTAGTTTCCCGAAGATTTGGCTAAAGAGGTGGTGGTATGAAGGATCCATGCCTATGCGGTCATAGCATCTCAGGTTCAGGTGAATGTTATTTACAATTTTTTTAATCTATAGAGACAGTTTTCTTGGTGCTCGTGCTTCTAATTACTGTCTTACAGGAGGTTCACTTGACTACAAGTTTAGCTGTAACCCTCGTCTATTCTAAGGTCTGTTGTTTTCAAAATGGGTCCTTAGGCTTGTTTCTGTTATTTGTTTCTAATAACCCTTTTATGCTGACCTTTACAGGTATGACCGAAAGCTCCCACACTAGGGTATTTGTCCTCGAATCTTTCAGTTCGGCTGAGGATAGTTGTACTTACATATGGGTTCTATATTTCTTGGTTTTTCTTCTTCCACCTCTGCATCAACGCTTTCCATTACTGTGATAAGTTTAGATACATATATTTATAATGTGTCTAGTATTTTTAAAGGGTATTATTTCCATAATACAGAGTTATAAAAGTTACTATATCTTCTGTTAGGGTCTTCGAATTTTGAATGTAATCTTGTTGCCCTAAGTGTTGAATCTGTAAGAGAACTTTTAAAGTTACACGAGCTATGGCTTCTACTCTAGGAATTTGATGACATTGTATAAATTTATTATTTTTGCAAGATCTACTAAAATAAATTGAGGCTATTTGTGCTTGAACCTTTTAGTTTGACTAAGGATAGTTGTACTCACATATGGGTTCTATATTTTCAGGTTTCTGTTCTTCCACCTCTACGCGAAGGCTTTCCATTACTATGATAATTTTAGATACATATATGTATAATGTGTCTCTCGTCTTTTGAAAGACTATTATTGCTATAATAATAGCCTGATTTGCATAACTCAGAATTTTCTGTATTTCGTTTATTCTCATGCATTCTCTGGCTAATGTTCTAGAAATGATTTTGAAACTGATTTACAGAGTTTATATTGTTCTTATTTGGGCCTTACCATAAGGAATTAATTTCTATGTTTTAAGTTAAAATTATGGCCACAGGAAGCCTATCCATATGCTTTTCTGGGGAAATGCTTCAATGTATTGGAAACTCAAGTAACTTTACACTAGACAATAGGTTCGCTGTCTTTCTTGAGAGAATTATGTGGTTGCATCATAAGCATTTGTTTCCCCTGATTTTTATTGCATTTTGTCAATTTATTTGCGAAAATGTAGGACTAAATGCTGGAAGCAAGGAATCTCTACCCAGACATGGATCAAATGGTTGTGTATAGGAAAGTGCGATGACAGGGGTGAACTAGATCAATTCAACCATTGATATATTTTGAGCTAGAGTTTTCTTTCATATTTTTTTTGGTACCCATTTGAGGTAAACAAATTACTATCTCTAAATTTAGCTATCGGGTTATGTTTTCATTTTTCCCAGCGACTTCTGCATTGTCCAAAGGGCGGATTTGTTCTGAATTGATATTTATTACTTGCAGACTGATTAAACTGCTCCTTACTCATCTCTACCTCTAATCTTACTGGATAAGAAGTAAGAATCGATTGGAACTTTGTGTACAACCCGCTCAAGGAATCAGGGTTTTCCTTACCGACGGGTACATCTGCTTCCCTTCGATCCTCTCCGAGTTGTTTCGAGTATGATTTTGGAGGAAGAATTTCTTCCTAATACGGGATTTGGTGCCTGCATATTTAGTTTCCCAAAGATTTGGCTAAAGAGGTGGTGGTATGGAGGATCCCTGCCTATGCGGTCATAGCTTCTCGGCTTCAGGTGAATGTTATTTACAATTTTTTTTAATCTATAGAGAGAGTTTTCTTAGTGATCGCACTTCTAATTACTGTCTTACAAGAGGTTTGCTTGACTACAAGTTTAGCTATAACCCTCATCTATTCTAAGGTCTGTTGTTTTCAAAATGGGTCCTTAAGCTTGTTTTTGTTATTTGTTTCTAATAACCATTTTATGTTGACCTTTACAGGTATGACCGAAAGCTCCCACACTAGGGTATTTGTCCTCGAATCTTTCAGTTCGGCTGAGAATAGTTGTACTTACATATGGGTTCTATATTTCTTGGTTTTTGTTCCTCAACCTCTGCATCAAGGCTTTCCATTACTGTGATAAGTTTAGATACATATATTTATGATGTGTCTCTAGTATTTTTAAAGGGTATTATTTCCATATAAGAGTTCTAAAAGTTACTGTATCTTTTGTTAGGGTCTTTGGATTTTGAATGTAATCTTGTTGCCTTAAGTGTTGAATTTGTAAGAGAACTTTTAAAGTTACACGAGCTATGGCTTCTATTCTAGGAATTTGATGACATTGTATAAATTTATTATTTTTGCAAGATCTACTAAAATAAACTGAGGCTATTTGTCCTCGAATCTTTCATTTCAACTAAGGATAGTCGTACTCACATATGGGTTCTATATTTTCAGGTTTCTGTTCTTCCACCTCTACGTGAAGGCCTTCCATTACTGTTATAATTTTAGATACATATATGTATAATGTGTCTCTCGTCTTTTGAAAGACTATTATTGCTATGATAAGAGTATGATTTTCATAACTAGGAATTTACTGTATTTTGTTTATTCTCGTGCATTCTCTGGCTAATGTTCTAGAAATGATTTTGAAATTGATTTACAATGTTTATATTGTTCTTGTCTGGGCCTTACCATAAGGAATTAATTTCTATGTTTTAAGTTAAAATTATGGCCATAGGAAGCCTATCCATATGCTTTTTTGCGGAAATGCTTCAACGTATTGGAAACTCAAGTAACTTTACACTAGAGAATAGGTTCGTTGTCTTTCTTGAGAGAATTATGTGGTTGCAGCATAAGCATTTGTTTCCCCTTATGTTTATTGCATTTTGTGAATTTATTTGTGAAGATGCGGGACTAAATGCTAGAAGAAAGGAATTTCTACCCAGACATGGATCAAATGGTTGTGTATAGGAAAGTGTGATGACATGGGAGATAATTCCCTTGCCAAGTATGACAACGGTGGCAACATTCTTTGCAATTATTGTCTATTGTTGGAAGAATGTAGGGAAATGACTGATATAAGCATTCTCTTCTTCTAGACGCTGCTTTACATTTATTGACTCTGGCAAAGACTCTGAACAAATAACTGTAATTGTTGATTAAAGAGTCCACAATAATAGAAATTTGTATGATAGGATTGAGGGATTTGTATTGAAGTGAAATAGCTTTGACATTGTAAATAGAATACTTAAGTTGATTTGCTTTCTATGTTGCATTTTCCATGTGTAGTCCACCTTCTACATTCACGTGCTTTAACTTTTTGTTAGCCTCTTCTAGACTATGTAAGATAACTTGAAACAAGAATGGCTGCTTATTTGTGAAGCTTCTTTTTAATTGAGGTAATTTTTAACCCTTTCGAGTTCCTACCATCTCCTTTTCCTGGATTTACCAATTTTTGGTAATCATATTAGTCTATGTGCTCTATGTCTTGGAGTCAAAGTGTTGTTTTTCATACTATGTGGTTGCCCAAGTTCACCATACAGAGCAAGTAATTGGCTTTATCTATTTTAATTGTTAATGATGCCAATTTGTTTATGAAGATTCCCCTATGGAATCAAATCTTGCTCTGCATTTCTTTGGAATTATTTCACAACTAAAATTTCCTCATTTCTATGATTGTTTACTTCTACTCAAAACACCATTCCAGGGTCTTGATTAAGATACCATATGCTATTAATCTTTTGTTCATGTGAACAGAGTTGCTACAGTCTAGAAAATGTACACAAACATTATTTACATGTATGTTGATAATTCAAATTGTGTACAGGCAGAAGTTACACAAAGGTTGACTTGTACGAAGGAGACAAGCAACAAAGCCACATCGCAACAGAGACATGATGGCATAATGGCTCCCAAAGCTCTCATTTTTCATGTTGGTGGTGTAGATAGAAAAGAAACCAACTTATTGGTTGTGCTCTTGTTATATTTCATCAGTAGATGAAAGTGCTACAAAAATCCCACCCATTTATAGTGTCTTGCTTGTTGGAGCTTACTATGGGCCTACGAGTATTGTAGAGGCCGGTGATCGGTGTGGATCATGATGGTCTTCTTACCTAAGAGATAGTGTAACTCCACAAATCATGTTTCCTGAAGCATAAACTCTCCCTTTAATCCGTAGCTCACTACATGTACTCAATTGAATGCATGGTTTGTACATTTAGTATAACCTGCAATTGTGCATTTGGCCAATTCAACTTACAAGATCATTCGTTTCCTTCCTGCCTTAGCAAACACCCTAACAATGCCCTTCAATTCTCATATTACACCTTGTTGCTTAGCCAGAGGTGCCCTAATAGGCCTTGCTACCCAGATCAGACTTCAGAAAGGATTTTGCTGCCACATTTGACCCTCAGATACCTTAGCAAGGGTCTACTGCCCAATTTGACCTTCAGAAGGGATCCACTGCTACAAATAACACTGCAGGGGTAGTACACCCTAACAATGCCCTTCAATTCTCAGATATTACACATTGCTGCTTAGCCAGAGTTGCCCTAATAGGCCTTGCTGCCTAGATCAGACTTCAGAAAGGATTTTGCTGCCACATTTGACCCTTAGAAGGATCTGCTGGTTAGGTCAGTTGTTTTAAGTCAAGCCTGTTCTAGGTGGTAGAATTGGGCGGAGTGCAAGTTCTTGGCACTTAAGCAACATTTGGTAAACGAGTATCATAAAAAGTTTTGGCACAAACGTGCATGGTTTTTTTGAAGTGTTCCCTAGAGTTGATGCTGTCATTAAACTTTTTTGAAGTGTTCCCTAGTGTTGATGACTACAAGAACCAAGTAATGTTGTGGTTGGTCTTCATAAGTAAAATTTCGGTGTCTTCTATGATTCTGTTAAGGTCTTCAATTGATCGAGCAAAGAACATGCCCTCCATGTGAGCAATATCCAAGACCTGTCGAAAATTCATCAAAGTATTATGAATAGATATTTTTCAATTTTAGTTCCTTAATCTCTGTACGAAAATTCCCTTGCCAAGTATGACAATGGTGGCAACATTCTTCGCAATTATTGTCTATTGTTGGAAGAATGTAGGGACATGACTGATATCAACATTCTCTTCTTCTAGACGCTGCTCTACATTTATTGACTCTGGCAAAGACTCTCAACAGATAACTGTAATTGTTGATTAAAGAGTCCACAATAATAGAAATCTATATGATAGGATTGAGGGATTTGTACTGAATTGAAATAGCTTTGACATTGTAAACAGAATTCTTAAGTTGATTTGCTTTCTGTGCTGCATTTTCCATGTGTAGTCCACCTTCTACACTCACGTGCTTTAACTTTTTTTTAGTCTCTTCTAGACTGTGTAAGATAACTTGAAACAAGAATGGCCGCTTATTTGTGAAGCGTCTTTTTAATTGAGCTAATTTTTAACCCTTTCGACTTCCTACCATCTTCTTTTCCCAGGTTTACCAATTTTTGGTAATCATATTGGTCTATGTGCTCTATGTCTTGGAGTCAAAGGATATTACCTTAGAGTTTGAACCCTTGCAAGTACTTCATCACTCCAGTGCTGCTTTTCATACTATGTGGTTGCCCAAGTTCAACATACAGAGTAAGTAATTGGCTTCATCTATTTTAATTGTTAATGATGCCAATTTGTTTATGAAGATTCCCCTAGGGAATCAAATCTTGCTCTGCATTTAAGATACCATATGCTATTAATCTTTTGTTCAAGTGAACAGAGTTGCAACAGTCTACCAAATGTACACAAACATTATTTACATGTATTCTGATAATTCAAATTGTATACAGGAAAAAGTTACACAAAGGTTGACTAGTACGAAGGAGAAGTTACACAAAGGTTGACTAGTACGAAGGAGACAAGCAGCAAAGCCACAACACAATGTAGACATGATGATACACTCCTGCCTCAACAAACACCCTAACAATGCCCTTCAATTCTCAAAGGTGCCCCAATAGGCCTTGCTGCCCAGATCAGACTTCATCAACTAGTGGCTATCGACACTAACCTGAAGGCTTCATGTGGGCTTTGTCCGTCCGTGGGAACGCTTTTATCGGAAGCTGCAATCAAGTGAATCAAGTCCAATCAATAAATCATTGCCTCTCACGTGGAAGATGGGGCAGTTTATCAGAAGGATCTGCTGCCAAGATAGATACCTTAGCAAGCGTCTGCTGCCCAATTTGACCTTCAGAAGGGATCCGCTGCTACAAATAACATTGCTGGGGTAGTACACCCTAAAAATGCCCAATTTGACCTTCAGAAGGGATCCACTACTACAAATAACACTGCATGGGTAATCAGCCCATGCTTTCACTATTGTATGATATCTATTTCCCAGCTCAAAGCAGGGACTTACTGCCATGCAAGGCCTCTTATTTTACTTTTAAAGGATATAAGTTTAATATTATATTTGTGAATAGGATTTACATCAATTTTCAGAATTAAATTCATTGAGAATTTTGTTAGCCTTTGTAATGTGATCAGTAAATGTTTAATAAAAAAATTAAACTTTTAATGACATTCATGGTAAATAATAACAATAAATTAAAAACTAAAAATATGACTATAGTAAATTCCTGGTAGTTCAATGCTAAATTTAGAATCCATGTTAAAAATGGTCCTCTTCTTATTAAAAAAAAACCGAGCATCTCAACCATGAAATTTGCACACCGTACTATGGACACTGAAATTTACACCTGCTATCTACGTAAACATCGTTAACTCCCTCCTCTAAACTAACGTAAATGTCTTATAAATTTCAAAACAAACCATCAAAACCATTCTGCATATTTTTTGATATAACATTTAACAGCAACTAAAGGCAATGGATAACTAGATTTATATACACATAAACCTAAGTCAGAATTCCGAAACATTTTACCAGAAAACATCAAAACTACGTTAATGACATTTGTTGGCAATAAAAGTACTAACCAATGAGATTGAGAGATGACACTTTTTTAACATAATAATAAGATTTCGCGCATAAAAGTCGTTTCTTATGACGTCCTCTATAATAAAATTTACATGTTAAAATCCTATTTTCGTGTAAGAATCTGTTTTAGGAGGTCTCTCCTAAGGTGACTGTAATTGCTTTTTTTAAGATGTTAAGTAATAAATTATGTTATTTAAATATTTTAGAGATGGAAAACACTGAGAAATATGTTGTTAAAAAAATGGGGTAATATTTTCATGGGCAAAAGAAATTAATAATAATAATAATGATCTAACATTCCCCCCACGATGAATGCTTCATGAGATCGGGAGAGCTAGGATCGACTTAAGCGATTAGGGTTTCGTTGTACGCTGTGACGGCGCAGACTGTGCAGCGCAGGCTCTGCCCTCAAACTAGATCGTATCCCTGGGCGGAAAGTGCAACAGCACGACATTAGACTGCCACAATGGAGAAGTCGCAGGGGGGCGTCAGGGCCCTCCCCAATGCAGCATGAATCGGAACAAGCTTTTCGGTTTGGATCGATAGACAAGGAGATTCTGAACAGAGGAAATAAGCCACGACAAGAAAACAAGAAACCAGGAGAACGACAAAGCTATTCTAGCGGTAATCAGGATAAAGGGAAAAACTCGGAGGAAACGCCAAAGGTAACCTCGACTACCTGTAAACTTGTAGCCTCAGAAAGGCCAAGAATAGAACTACCAGGGCACCAGATTGATGCTCGAATCGAGTTCATGAGAGATCACGCCATAATAGGGAAGTTCATAGGGTTTTGGCCAACGGAACGAGCCCTTTATGGGTGGATAGCGGCCAAATGGAAGCCGAAAGGAGACGTCACCCTGCAACTAGGGCCGAAGGGCTTCTTGACAGTGATTTTTTACTACATTGAGGACAAACTCAGGGTGCTGGGAACAGGGCCTCATTTCTTCAACGCAGCGGGTCTGTACATGAGAGATTGGATACCAAGATTCAACCCGGACAAGGAAGACCTCACTTAGGCCCCCGTTTGGATCCGAATGTATGGACTTCCAGACGAATACTGGGACGAGGACACTCTCAGGAAGATTGGAAATGGATTAGGGGAATACATCAGGACAGCAGAAGAGACCAAAATGCGTAGATTTACCTCATATGCACACATATGCGTCTTCATGAGGTTGAATGAAGCATTACCAGAATCAGTGACTCTCTCCCACTGGGATGAAGAATGGATCCAACTCTTGGACTATGAGCATGTGCCCTTCCGTTGCAGAAGATGCCACGCTCTTGGACACCTATTCCGTGATTGTCCCCTGAATGCCAAAGCTGCGCCTCAGGACCCCATGGACTCATCCACCCAAGACGGCTTCACTAAAGCTCCTAGCCGAAAGCGCGCGCATAAGAAACCATCTAATGGGCAAAAGCCTTAGCAAAACAGCACAGCGGCCAAGCCTCTAAGAACAGCTTCGAAGTACTGGCTCAGTCCTCCGATGATCCCCCCCTGATCTCTGATTCCCACCCCTCACAGCCATCTTCCTCTGCTCCCCCACCTCTCCCAATCTCCTCCCCCAAGCGCCATTCCCCGGCGATCACCCATGACTTCCCACCCAGAGATAAAAAGGAACAGGCAGAGACAGACAAGGAAATGGATATGGATGGAAAGCAAGATCCTCCCTCTAGCTCAGCGCTAAATGAGGAAAAGGGAAATCAAGTGAAACCTATGGAAGAAGAACCTGAGAGCGTGAATCTGCATGACTTGGATATTCTAGAACTAGAACTAGCATGCAAAACCAAGGCTTATGACCGCATATCCGATACCCAACTTGACAGGCTGGAGGAAGTTATTTCAAGAGCTTATCAGCAACAACAGTTAGGGATTCAACCAGGAAGCCAGTGGGATGGAAGCTAACCCCCAAAGGAAACCAAAAAGCGAGAAAGGAAAACGGATCTACAGAGAACCATCGAGATTGGAAAGCTCCTATTGGACTCAGGCAGGTATGCGAAATTGACAAAGTACTATAAACCCACTGCAAATAGTGAACCATGAAGCTGGTCTCATGGAATTTAAGAGGGCTAAACAGCCGAGGGAAACTTAGAATGCTGAAGAACATGATTAAAAAGGAGAAGCCACAAATATGTTTCCTCCAGGAAACCAAATGCAACAACACTACTTTAGGTAGCATACTCACGAAGGCCTGGCCAGGCTGCCGCTCAGTTGCAGTCGATGCATCTGGAGCGTCTCGAGGGTTAGCTATTGAATGGAATAATCAAGCAATAGACCTCTCAGACTTCCATGCCTCCCACCACCTAATACAGGCAGCCTTCCATACTTTAGGCACGAATGTTCATGGCAATCTGTCAAATGTATACTTCCCACAGGACACAGGAAGAAAAATAGCACTTCTCAACACCATCGAGGCACTGAACAAGGACAGAAGACACCAACTCTGGATAATTGGAGGGGACTTTAACATGATCACCAAGCTTGAAGAGAAGAAGGGGGGAAGAAACAGGCTGGAGCAAGAAACAACCCATTTCAAGAATTTCATCCAAAGCGCCTCCCTCATAGACATGCCCTTCTGCAATGGGACGTTTACATGGAACAACCGCAGGGCAGGAAAACACCAAATCACATCTAAACTAGATCGCATCCTTATCTCAGATAATGCGATCCACCTGGGAGGAGACTTTACAGCCGCTATACTTCAGCATACTGGCTCAGACCACTGGCCGATTGCTCTTCAATGGCAGCGACCTGGTGATCAAACGCGAAGACCCTTCCGCTTTGAAGGATTCTGGCTCATGCACCCTGAGTTTAAAGACTTCGTAAAAGCCACATGGACCTCCTTCATTCCTCCAGAAGGGTCCAAGATGTACCAATTCCAACAGAATCTCAGGTACCTCAAAGACCACCTAAAGCGTTGGAACAGAGAAACCTTTGGGGATATCTTTAAAGCGCAGCAAAATCTCAATCGAGAATTATCGGATCTCCATCAGAAGGTTACCACAGAGGGGCACAATGAAGGGACCCTGGAACAGGAACGACGCATTCACAGTCAGCTTCAGGAAAGGCAGAAGCAGGAGGAAGTGTATTGGAAACAAAAGTCCAGAATAAGATGGTTGAAGGAAGGAGAGCGCAACACCAAATTCTTCCACAGAACCACCATTCAAAGGAGAATGCACAATAACATCCCGTTTATTCAGAAGCAAGGGGGAGAGAAAATAGAAAAGCATGAGGAAATAGAGGAGGTATTACGCAATCACTTCAACTAGATCCTTCAAGAGCCGATGGGAGACATAAGGCTGGCAATTGAAACAATTACTAACAACGTGCCCAGAATCATCAAGGAAGAGCACAATGAGCTTCTTCTCCACCCAATTCTGCCTTAGGAGGTGGATGAAGCAATGTTCCAGCTCAAAGAAGGAAAAGCTCCTGGGCCAGACGGATTTACCTCCATATTCTTTCATACCTTTTGGGAGCTGATTAAACAAGAAGTGTGGGAAATGGTGGAAGAATCGAGAGCCCTCCACCGGATGCTGCCCTCCCTCAACACAACTTTTATAGCCCTAATCCCTAAGGAGGAGGATGCTATAACGCCTGACAAATATAGGCCGATTGCACTCTGCAATGTGATTTACAAGGTCGTCTCTAAAGTAGTGGCTAATCGGCTGAAGCCTTTGCTACCGCTGCTTATATCTCAGGAATAGTCAGGCTATGTGCAGGGCATACAGATCATGGACGGCATTCTCCTCATGCATGAAATCATACACTCTCTCAAACATTCAAAGCAGGCAGGTATGCTTCTTAAACTCGATCTTTCAAAAGCTTTTGATAAACTTAGCTGGATCTTCATACAGCAAATGTTAAAAGATCTTGGTTTCAGTACCATGTGGATCCGATGGGTCATGAGCCTAATAAACTCCACCCAGTTCTCCATCTTGGTGAATGGCATCCCTTCAAAGCCCTTCAAACCTACAAGAGGAATCAGGCAGGGGGATCCCCTGTCTCCCTTCCTATTCGTTCTCATGGCAGAAGGGCTAGGTTGACACATCAAACAAGCTCTTCATTCTCAACGGCTCAAGGGTCTTTCAGTTCATAACTCCCCTGCCTCTTCCCATCAGCAATTTGTTGATGATACCATGCTTTTTGGGTACCCTTCAGCCCAAGAAGCCTCTTGCCTCAAATCCTTGCTCAATGACTTTGCTAATGCCTCAGGCACGGATGTAAATTATGCCAAATCGCAAATATTCTTTTTTCATACGCCTCCACCCGTCAAATCTGCAGTCACTCAAATCCTCGGAATCCTTGCTGCTTCCCTTCCCTCAAAATACCTTGGCGCCCCTCTCACAGCCTCAGCTATCAAGCATTCCGCCTGGTGCACACTCATAGAGAAAATGGAATCTCGTCTCAATCTTTGGACTCTCAGATCTCTCAACCTAGCCAACAGAGTTGTGCTCATTAAATCAGTCCTTCAGGCTATGCCGCTTTACCTATTCTCAATCCTTGCAGCACCCAAATGGGTCCTAAAGAGAATCAGGCAACTTCAATGCAGCTTTCTTTGGGGAGGGTCGGCAACTAATCGGAAATGGTCACTGGTCAAATGGCCAACTGTTTGCCAACCAAAGGAGCATGAAGGAATCGGGCTGAGGGACCCTGAGCATAGCAATGCCATCATGAGTGCCAAAATTTGGTGGCAATGGATCACTAATCTGAGGAAGCCTTGGGCAAGAATCTGGACAGCGCAATATGCCAACAACAAACCCCAGGAGGAGCTCATTTGGTTCATCCCCATGGAAAAAGGCTCGCTCATATGGAACACGGCCAAACAGTGCTACCACTTAATACAGCAACACAGCTTTTGGGAGGTTCGGAATGGTCAAACAGCAAGATTTTGGACAGATGCATGGAATCAGATGCCAAAGCTCACCCATGCCCTACAATTACCACTGGATCATATCAGGCAAGAACAACAGGAAGAAAAGATCCAGTACTATTGGGAGCAAGGAGGGGAACATGGATTCAGGAATTGGAAACAAGGAAATCAATGGGCTATCACCGCAAACTTGGAGGAAACAAGGGTTTTGGAGAAGGAGTTGGACAGAAGAAGAATCCGCTATGACGAAGGAACCGACATCTTGAGATGGGGATACCGACCAAAAGGTGAATTCTCCACTTCATAAGCCTACAAAATTATTTGCCACAATAATATCCACTCTGATCCTATATGGAGCAAAATATGGGGTCTTGGCTCATGGCCCAAGATCTCCTATTTCCAGTGGCTTGTTGGTCAAAAAAAAATCCTCACCTGGGATAAATTAAGAAGAAGGAATTTCCATGGACCATCGCTATGCCCCAATTGTCGCCAAAATGAAGAAACGCTTCAACACCTTCTGGACTCCTGTCCTCTAGCAAATCAACTATGGGAAAAAGCGGGATTCAGATGTCAAAGAAGATGTAGAACAAAAAACAACGTTACTGACTCCCTAAGGCACTGGCCACCGAACCCTTATAAAAGCCAGCTACTCAATTGTTTGTGGAACCTTCTCCCTGGCTTCATTTCCTGGAGTATTTGGAAAAAAAGGAATAAGTGGATATTCAAAAATCAGAGCTCAAGGATCGAGGAGGTATGGAACAATCTACGTGGAAACCTGAATGAGACGCTGCTTCTCCACTCATGGACAGCGGAGGATCTTCCTTCTCTTGACAGTGAAATAAGTATTATGAGCAACTGGCAATTGAACATTCCTCAATCCTAGCACAGGAATAGCACCTCCACAAGCAGCGATTCTATCAAAGATACCTGGAGCCCCCCTCCTAAGTACTCTTACAAGCTCAACTTTGACGGAGCCTCCAAAGGTAACCCCGGAAAAGCAGGCTTTGGAGGCATCCTAAGGAATCATGAAGGTAAGCCCATGCAGATCCTCTTCGGGTGCTTGGGGTGGGACACCAATAACTCAGCGGAAATTGAAGGATTGTGGCAAGGACTCCTCTTAGCCGGAAACCTCAACTTGCAACCCTTAGTTGTAGAAGGGGATTCCCATATTCTTATAAACATGGCAAAGAGGTTGCAGAATGGCTCCCAAGCGAAAAAGATCTCGAATAGTTGGTGACTAGCGGCCCGTTTAGAAGCCATTGAACATGCCCTTCGCAGCAACAGGGCAATCTCTTTCACTCATATAAAAAGAGAAGGCAACAAGGTGGCTGACCTTCTCGCCAACTTAGGAGCTGATTATGATCACACTCTCCTAACAGGAGCCCCAGGCATGATCACAGACAATGTACAAGCTCAGGAACTGGACAGGCTGATCCAAAATGATAATGCCCACCTGGATGCGGGTGCCATGCAACGTACGGATGGCTCGCCAACTAGTTAGTATGGGCGGCCTCAAGTCGAGACGAGGCATTAACTACTCTCCGCCACCGTGGATGGCAAGCGTGAGAGCTGAAGGGAGAAGGGATGGGAATTCATTGCCAATTCTGAGCACCATTAACTGTTTCAGAAGGGAGTTATGGCATTCCAAAAACGAGGCAGACCAGAGCAGCATAAATATGCCAAGAATTGGGAATGTTTTGCATCGGTTCAGGCTCGATTTGTGGATTTGGGTTTCAGTAAGTCAGGCCTCCAAGTGCTGGCTCAAGAGCTCTCCTTGGCAATTGGAGGTGGATACAGGGCAGCAAGGGAGGGAAAAGGCGGATTTACACCCTTCATATCCCTCTCCACTGCTCTGTCACGCTCATCGGTCTTCAAGGAAGGAATGGCACCAAGATAGAGGCTCATTAGCCGTCGTGGCACTGGAAGAGAAGGTTCTTCACGTCCTCTGGTTGCTAATCCACCTCCAAGCTACTGTCGTTGTCTGTGCCACCAATCGGCAGACGCACACCCGATTCGGTCGTCCCAATTCATGGACACCAGGACTCCGGACTCAAGCTCTGCCTCGCTACCTGCGTTTGGAACAGTGGTATTCACTATTAGCTGTGCCCAATGCCATTCCAACATCAATGCTCATGTTTCGGTCCTATTCCTGGAGGAACCGAAAGAGGAGGCGGGAGGGCTACCCAGCGCCCAATCCATCATGCTGAATGTTCCAGAGTTGCTGAGGAAAAGGCCGAGGCACAACCTGAACCGGATGCTGTGAAACCTTCGTCTCAGCCAGCGCCAGCCTCAGGCAAAGCCAAGATTGATTGGGGACCTCCCCCGGAAGGCGAGTACTGGATTTGTGAAGAAGATTCAGAGGAAGAGGATTCGGTTGAATAGGAGCCAGCTCAACCATGCTTCTGCCCTCAGACAACTCTCAGGTTTTTTTGTGAATTGTTACTCTTATTACAAGTGCACAATGAATGCTGCAAATGTCTCTGTTTGACTTCATAATTTTGTAATTTTGTGCTTGACTACGCCCTCACGAAGGATACTGTTGAAGAACTTCCTTTTCTCTCCTTGGCCCCTGTGCGGGATTGATAATTTTGCTTTTTTGTGTCCCAAAAGTTTACAGCCCCTGCGTGGGTTAGCAGTCTCAGTCATGGCGCCCTTGCATGGCTATTTGATCTAAATGGTGTTGCCCCTGCGTGGGCGCTCAGTAGCTATGAGAAGACCCCTGAAAGAGAAGTTTTCTGTGAGCACTATCAATCTAGAGGACCATCCTTGGCCCCTGGTGACATGTATACCTAGATGTAACTGTTTTCTCTTGTTAATGTAAATAATAGAAGTAGCATAGTTTTAACGATAAAAAATAATAATAATAATAATAATAATAATATATTTGAGGGGTAGTTTAATTGGTTAAGTCACTATCATTAAATCACTTTTTCTATTGAGAGGTTATTCGTTCAGTTCGCTCCAGAGTGTTAGGGTCAGGGTTAGGCTCAGGGTAAGGCTCTATGTTTGATCCGACAAGAAGTGATCCCTTCAAGTGGATGTGTCTACCCTTCAAGTCGATCTATCTATTACAAATATTCAGTGCACAAAAAATATTAGCGATCACATCAAATGGATCTGTCTATTACAAATATTTGGTGCACCAACAATATTAGCTATCCTGATGCAGGAGCATCAAGACCCTCTTCATTTGTAAATATGAAATAAAAAGGAGGGTGTGATAATTTAAATATTTTGTTATTTTTAATAAAATAGGGAGTGTTTTTAGGTATAAAGCAATGAATATGGATCATTATGGATAAGGGGGCTTTTCTTGTTCTTAAAACAGGGAAAAAGACGGAAATAAAGCTGAGGAGATGCTTTTGCCATATGTATGCATTGCATGTAGAGTTAGAGTTTTAGTTGAGTGATTTTAGGATTTTTAATCATGCTATGTTTTATAAATAATGTAGCCTCAAAGACATTGAGGATCAGGGGAGAGATAGAGTGTGAGAGGTTTCTGGTTGGGAGCCTTCGGGCAGTTGTAAAGGGCCATCAATTCTGATTATCTGGCCAAGTTTGTAAGTAATTGTTTCGTTTTAATTCATATATGTATATATAATTTGATACATTTTGTGTCTTTGTATGTTTCCTCTGTCCATATCGAGAGGGGGATAGTGGACGAAGCTTTGGGACTTTTTCCTCTACGCTACCCTACTACTCTACCTACAGCCATATCAGATTGCAAATATAATTATTCGTTTGAGCCTCAATTAAGCACTATATTCCATAGCGTGAAGTGGCTGTGTGAAGCTCCTCCCTCGCTAGATATGCCAGCGTTTTCTATGTGATAGCACCGAGGCCAATCGAATGAGATTACTTAAGTGTTATTGAACTGGGTGCCATCGTATGTAAGGGAAAAACTGAGTTATTAAAGGAGGGCCTGCGTATTCTTCAGCGCTGGCTTGAAGGCGATTCTGGGCTCGAGGGCGGAGTCTAGCTGTGTGTATAATTTATGAAGCGGTGCATGGATTCATTAACCCATGAGCTCTCTCTGTGTGCGCACCATCACCACGTTTAAAGGCTGAGTATAATTATAATTATTGTATTGTTAAGACTGTGTGTGGTGCGTATTTAATCCACTGTGCGGACATATATATCTGTTGTTTGTATTGAGAAAGACTGTTAGTTGTGTGCATTGGTTAATAGGAGTAGCTCTTGCGTAGAGACTCTGTTCACCCACGAGGATGAGTATAACTGTTGCATGTTGAGAATTTTGGTGCGTACTCAATCTGCTGTGCGACATTTATACATGTTGTGTATATTGTTAAACACTGTGTGAAGTAAGGCAGACTGAAATCACATGACTGTGGCCGCGGTTTATAAAATGTTGTCTGTGTGCGTGGAATGATCAAGAGCGTTGATTAATTGTTTACAAGAGCGCATGATGCCATTAATAATTTTTAACTGTATAAAGGTGTAAATTGGCATGGTAATTTCTATATATGATTGTTCAGAAATATATTTATGTTTGAACAATAAAGGGCGAGTTCAGAAATGAGAAACTAGAGGGAATTAATTCCATTCCTGAATCAGTGTTTGTGCGGAGTTTCTTTATGAGTTGAATCCTCAAGTTAGTTGCACATCGGAAATATAAGGTTGAGTTTGAAGATCCTGGTTTTGCAGGGCCTCCCCTGCATCAAGTGGTATCAGAGCAGGAATAGCTCTTTTTGAAGGTTCAAGTGTTTTTTTTTAAGTTAATTGCATGTGATCATTTTTGGGACTGATGAATATCGATTTACAGGAATAGTGAAGAAATCTCAGCGGGAGGAAGGAGAAGTGAATGTGGCAGAACCTAAAGATTCAACAGAGGTTGAATAAAGTTGCAGATGAGGGAAGCCTACAGGAGCAGTGGAGGATGCTCAAAAGGTTCCAGCAGAGGAACTATGATTACCAAAAGGCGAGATCCGGAGGGAAGGATTGGTGAGGTAAGTGGCAGCAAAAGAGTTTGTTGTGGCAGAGGCTTCATGCAACTCATAGGGGAGCAACTCATGGCGAAGGGGATGACTACTAAAAGTCATAAAGGAGAAAGCAGAGGTTTAGAAAGAAGCCACAGAAGGAAGGAAGAGAAATATGCCAAGGCAAATGGCAGAAGACATCAGTTGACTGAGGAAGAGTATGAGAAAGAGAAAGCTGAGATAGCAGTTCATCTTGAAGTATTGATGGAGTTGTTGCAGGAAAATGTGAGACACCAGAGACATGGTTTACTAATGAAGAAGAGAGTGAAGTGGTAGAGGCTACAGCAGAAAAAAGATTTACACATGCAGTTAACAGAGGAGAGGATTATTGATGATTTCTTGAATTATTGGGCAGATCTAGATGAGCTGAATAATGTGAACTCTTGTGTTTGTATAGCTGACAATTGTGATGTGATTACAGGCCTTGCTAAGGAGGAAGTACAATCTTGTGAAATTGTTACAGCACAAGAGGAAGTTCTTGTGGAAGTGAATCAGTCGGAAGCACAGATAAAGGAAGTAACAGTTGATACTGAAAGTTTATGTATGAATGCAGGTGATGATGATATGCTTCAGCGATGCTACAGAGAGATTGCATTGTTAGAATATTGGTTGGAGAATCCAGAGTCTGACAGGAAGATTGCAGAAGAAAGAGGCCAGTGCAGTGAACCAGAAGAAAAAGTTGCAGATGAATCTGCAGATGAAATTGCAGATGAAATTGCAGGTGATGAGCCAAAGAATGTTGCAGAGGGACAGGAAGTTTGGGAGGTAGCAACATCTATGGCGACAGCGGCAGCAACATTTATAGTGGCAGCTGGGACAACAATGGTAGCAGCAGAAGTGGCACTGATGCGTTATGTTTTTTATTCTAACAATTGTTTTGTGAATACAGGTTTTATTGAAGATGCTGGAGAAAGTCTATTAGACAGAGAAATTGATTTGATGAAGCAGATGATGATGACAGAATCCCGAAACAGACCAGCAGCAGTAAAACAAAAGAGAAGCAACAAGAGGAAGACAATAGAAGATTGCAAGAGTGCAGCTAGTGGAGCAAAGCAGCAAAAGGTGTGGAGACCTGGAGAAGAACAACAGACAAAAGCAGCGGCAAATGGAAACATGCAGCACAAGGTGTGGGATCCAGGCATACACAGATCCCAACACATGATCAGGAGATCATGATTAATTTTAAGGTTGGGTGTATGATGCAGGAGCAACAAGACCCTCTTCATTTGTAAATATGAAATAAAAAGGGGGGTGTGATAATTTTAATATTTTGTTATTTTTAATAAAATAGGGAGTGTTTTTAGGCATAAAGCAATTAATATGGATCATTATGGATAAGGGGTCTTTTCTTGTTCTTAAAACAGGGAAAAAGACAGAAATAAAGCTGAGGAGATGCTTTTGCCATATGTATGCATTGCATGTAGAGTTAGAGTTTTAGTTGAGTGATTTTAGGATTTTTAATCATGCTAAGTTTTATAAATAATGTAGCCTCAAAGACATTGAGGATCAGGGGAGAGATAGAGTGTGAGAGGTTTCTGGTTGGGAGCCTTCGGGCAGTTGTAAAGGGCCATCAATTCTAATTATCTGTCCAAGTTTGTAAGTAATTGTTTCATTTTAATTCATATATGTATATATAATTTGATACATTTTATGTCTTTGTATGTTTCCTCTGTCCATATCGAGAGGGGGATAGTGGACAAAGCTTTGGGAATTTTTCCTCTACGCTACCCTACTACTCTACCTACAGCCATATCAGATTGAAAATATAATTATTCGTTTGAGACTCAATTAAGCACTATATTCCATAGCGTGAAGTGGCTGTGTGAATCTCCTCCCTCGCTAGATATGCCAGCGTTTTCTATGTGATAGCACCGAGGCCAATCGAATGAGATTACATAAGTGTTATTGAACTGGGTGCCATCGTATGGAAGGGAAAAACTGAGTTATTATAGGAGGGACTCCGTAATATTCAGCGCTAGCTTGAAGGCGATTCTTGGCTCGAGGGTGGAGTCTAGCTGTGCGTATAATTTATGAAATGGTGCGTGGATTCATTAACCTGTGAGCTCTCTCTGTGTGCGCACCATCACCACGTTTAAAGGCTGAGTATAATTATAACTATTGTATTGTTAAGACTGTGTGTGGTGCGTATTTAATCCACTGTGTGGAAATATATATCTGTTGTTTGTATTGAGCAAGACTGTCAGTTGTGTACGTTGGTTAATAGGAGCAGCTCCTGCACAGAGACTCTGTTCGCCCACGAGGATGAGTATAACTGTTGCATGTTGAGAATTTTGGTGCGTATTCAATCTGCTGTGCAGCATTTATACATGTTGTGTATATTGTTAAAGACTGTGTGAAGTAAGGTGGACTGAAATCACATGACCATGGTCGTGGTTTATAAAATGTTGTCTGTGTGCGTGGAATGATTAGGAGCGTTGATTAATTTTTTGCAGGAGCGTGTGATGCCATTAATAATTTTTAACTGTATAAAGGTGTAAATTGGCATGGTAATTGCTGTATATGATTGTTCAGAAATATCTTTTTGTTTGAACAATAAAGGGTGAGTTCAGAAATGAGAAACTGGAGGGAATTAATTCCATTCCTGAATCAGCGTTTACGCGGAGTTTATTTATGAGTTGAATCCTCAAGTCAGTTGCACATCGGAAATATAAGGTTGAGGTTGAAGATCCTGTTTTTGCAGGGCCTCCCCTCCATCAGATCCCTTCACATGGATGTATCTATTATAATTATTTGGTGGACATAGTGGTCACTAATGTATTCAATGGTTAACAAATATTCAGTGGACATAGTACACCAAACTTTTGGTGGACATTGTGGTCATTGATTTATATTTAGTGGACAACAAATATTCCGTGGACATAGTAGTCATTGATCTCTCAATCCAGAACCACATTAAAAAGTATAATTAAAAAAAAGAAAGACAAAACAAACAGTAAAAATCAAAACATGGTGTTAATAATATTTAGTATAAAAGCACAATGCTCACTCACTTTTGAGAAGTAACATTTTATTGAAAAATATAGAAACAAGAAAAATCTTGAGTAACATTTCATGGTTTTATATGTCTATAATGGGTATACCTAATGGGGCTTAAGTTGATCTCTTTATATTAAATAAATATTTAACACTATCTAATGGGCCTTAGTTGAATATGAACGGTGACATTCAGAAAATCAGTATATCCTCATAGTATAAAGTCGGTAAGTGGGGAGGTTACTATAGGATCTTTCAATGTGTTGTTGGGATGTCTTTATCAACAACTTTAGATGTGTTTATCAACAAATTTAGAGGTGTTCTTATATCGAAGTTGTTTCGGCAGGACCTAATTGCATTTAACACAAGTAGGAAAGTTAAGGAAACTTATAAGTGTATCTTACGCGAAGTGGTATAGTGTGGCTAAATTACGACCAGTTTAGCCAAATCTTATCCCTAGGGAAAGGTAGTAGCACATGACATAAAGTGATAGAATGGAATTTGGAAAAACTCAAGTTTGGAAAAAAAATTAAGTAGATTCTATGTATATGATAGGTGGGACTTATTTAATATGTTATAGGGGAACATAAGATGCTAATATCATTAGGTAGTGTTTACTACATTATTAAGCCTTAGGACATATTAATGTTAGGAAGTGTTTACTACATTATTAAGCCTTGGGATATATTAGTGGAGGAATTGGACTTTTGTGTCTTGATGGTATAATTATTGTATGTATGTCTAATGATGGATATGTTGGAATAGATAGGTTAGAGACATATGTTTGTTTATTAGAAGGATGTGGATCTTATATAAGTATTTTATTTTTATTTATTACGAGAGGGACAATGTGATCTATCTTCTCCTAAATTACTAATGCTAGCAAATATTGTATGATGTCATTGATTAGTATTGTGATGGTATTCCATGATATATTTTTGATGGATGGAGTAGATAATGTTAACAATAGTTTATTTTACTTGAGTGGATGACGGGTCATGAGATAATAGATCATATAGTTGAAGAGGTATGCATAGACATGCCATGAAGGATGAAAATATACAATATATTTTACAACAATTTTCTATTTACTAGTTATTCTACAAGGATTAATCTTGAAGGATGATGATATGCCATGGTTGTTATAAACTTCACATTTGTTATTTCACATGAAAGTTAATGATTAGGTCATGGCTATTCCATCACAATTCTAGTTATAAAAATCATACAATTATACTAAAATGGGACCATGAGGGGTTCTATCCTACATAACAATATAACAATACAAATATAATCACCAAGTATGTAGGGTTTAATAAGGCATTTTTGGGTTAACATGGGGCTTAACATGACCTTGCCCTCATTTAAAGCACTGTTTCCCTGAATGCTCGACTCTATGTAGGTGATTTTGCCCGAACATTCATCATCTCATGTCACTTCTTGCAGTGGTGTTTTTTTCGATTTGATGAGGTACTTAGTAATTGCCCGATTTCTTAGTCACTTAGTCCTAGTTTCCAAAATTATTTCTAGTTTTAGTATTATTCTCCTTTATTCATTAATCTCTAGTATAAGAGTTTAGACTGATACCTTATCACTTATGACTTTCTCTAAGAAAGATACATAGAAGACTAGATGTACAAGTGACGTTGGAAGTAGCTCAAATTTGTATCACATACTTCCAAGCCCTTGTAACACTTTATAGGTGCCATAATACCTTAGAGCTAATTTAATGTTTCATAATTTGTGAAATTTTTAATGAAGTATTGAAGGATGTGTTGTACCACCATTTTGAAAGGGGCATCCCTTTGACCCATTTTGTTTGTCTATTAGATGCAAAAACATGTATATGTCCTTCTAAATATTTGTTCACAATAGTAGTTTTCCCATCAAATTGAAGATAATAAGATGATATATGAGCCAATTGAGTGCCCAAATATGAAAATAATTCAGTCCAAAAAATTCTAGGGAAAATTGGATCTGTATCACTTACAACAATCATTGATATTGCATGTAGCTTTTAGATTGTTTCCATGAATGATTCCTCCATAGTAATTTATTTAAGAGGATTAGAAAGAGAGAAAAAGTGGGAGTAATTTTTCATTTGATCTACCCCTACCTTAATGACATATAGTGTAAACCTATAATATTTTAGGGTTATATTATGAGTATATAATGTGAATTTCTTACCCAAAGGAGAATGTCACCACATTTTTAGAGAATGAATTACTACATCTAGCTCTAGATCATACACAACATAATTATTTCCATTTACTTTAGCTTCTTATATTCATAGGATATAACATGGTTAACTTACATTAACACCCCGCATAATTCTCGTAGGCAAGTTTCTATGCACACTATACAGTGTTTAATGGGATAAAAAATATTATGTATAGGAGCTGCAATTAACAAATATTTCAACACATCAAAAGTTTCTTCACAGTTTTGGGTCTAGACAAATTTAACTCCTTTCCTCTGTAAAGATGTTAGAGGATAGGGTAACATGGAGAAATCTTCAATAAACCTACAATAATAAGCTATAATTCGAAAAAAAATATGATGTCAACTACATTATTAGGATTACACCAATAAGGAGTTCCCTTGATCTTTTCAAGGTCTACTGTGATTCCTTCTTTGGATATTACATGCTCCAATTACTAAATGTGATCTTAATAAAATTCACATTTTATAAAAATGTTATACAAACGATGTTCTCTCAATTTTTGCATTAGTATGCTTACGCTTTTACATGCTCTTGTATTGTTCTGGAATAAACCAAGATATTATCATTGAAAATCTATACAAATTTATCCAACTACTAGTTGTAAACATTATTTTCTAGAGACGTGAATGCGGCTAGAATGTTTGTGAGTTTGAAAGGAAGCAAAAATAATCATAACAATAATATAGTGTTGTAAAAGAAGTCTTACGTGTATCCTCATATTTCATTCTAAGTTGGTGGTAACCAGATCAGAAGTTTATCTTAGAGAAAATCGTTTCTCTCCAAACCTTATCAACTTCATCATCAATTATAGGTACTACGTATATGTTCTTTATTGTCATCTTATTTAGATATCTATGAGGAATACATAGCCTAAGATTTCCATTCATATTCCTTATAATAAATATTGGTTCTCCCCAAGGTGAGATACTTGGCCTGATACCCTCATCCAACAATTCGTGAAGTTGCATTTTTAGATCCATCAACTATTGTAGATTCATCCTATATGGTACCCTTGATACTAGTGTTGACCCAAGTACCAATTTAATGGTAACGTCAATATCCATTTTAGGTTATAACCTGAGAATTTCATCTAAAAAAATACCCTTTACTTCCTACAATACTATAAAGTCATCCAATGTCCTTTCATTAGTTTCTTGTGTTAAATCTTCCACTTGTATTACAAATAATTTAGAACCCCCACTTAGACATATTTTTAATTTTAAGGATAATATTTATCTCATTCAAATTGGTTTGGGTGTACATGTCATAACTTGTAACTATACATCATCATTCGTACAAGTAATGGTATTTCTAGGTAGTTAATGATTGATCTATGGTTTTCTAAGTATTATGTAGCCACTTAACCCATTATAACATCATATGAGTAGGCCATTCAAGTTCATTTATGTTTTCAATCTATTAAAATTAATAGGAGATTCTTTAACCAAGATGGTAGTATTCCATTTTGTACTAGTTCCTAACTGTAATAGCCAAGAATTCTTATATTTTTCTTTGCTCAACTTATATTTTTCCGCTATTTTTTTACTAACATAACTTGAACTATCCTCTAGGTCTATGAAAACTAACATGGTTCCATTCAAAGTGTTAACTTGTCAATCCTCAAGGAATGCGTTAAGTCTTAGATTATTTTTTTCCATGTTATTTACTATGGAGAATCTTATACGTCGCACAAATCTTGATTTGATTTGACAATAGAAAGGAAATTTCAAAATAGATGAAACTCCCTACATTCCCAACACTTTAATGGTTATATTTCTTTTTCATTGACTCATTTACCATTTAAATAAATTAGTATGTCTCCTGCTTGTGACTAAGTGTTGTCCTTGCTATTATTCTTGTTAAAATTTCTATTTTTCTGATTTTTAATAGAATTCTTAAAGGAGGAAGATTTGAACGCTTTATTCCCTAACATAAATTTGTATTTTTGCTCATTTTTCGAGGGTTTGGAATTATCATTTTTTTATTGGGTTGTGGAAAGATATGGTAGCCTTTTGGATTGTCCCATCCATAATTTGTGCTTTCTCCTCATAAATTTATGGTATTTTTTTTTTTTTTTTGGAAAAATCACAATTTTTTTTAATAAAAATAAAAAGTTACATAAACGAGATGCACAAGTGCATTCATATATTGTCCATGAGGACCAAATGTATGTGTTTTAAGAACTCATAGAAGTTAGGATACAAAAAAGTAAATAAATTACATTTGTCCTCATAAATTGGTTTTTTCTTTTTTCACCTTTTTCTTTTGAACTCTTTTCCAAACCCCAAGTGATTGAGTAGTCTTAACAATTACCAACTCATCACTTTTTGAAATGATTGAGACTTATTTATTTGACAACAAGATCTCAAAAACATTATATCACTTTGTTCCATTTGAGCCTTGATTGTTGCTCTTTTCATTCCGTTGATTCACATGAATTGAAACCATGGTTGAAACATTGTGGTTCTTTGTTTGTTTGTCCTAATCCTTCAGTCTCTCTTCTCCCTCCATTGGAGAACCTTTTTGATCCCTTATCTCTAGATGTTTCTAGGTCTCAACCATTTCCTCATCCTCATCATCTAAAGAAAGCAGGCTCGGGAATTTCCTCCGTTTTTTCTTCTGCAATATTTTCTTTGTCGTTTTCCTTTCCTGTGTGCACGTGTTCTGCAAGTGCCTTATTTAATTTCATATCCAACATCGAAAGGAAGTATTTTCAAAATCTAACAATTTTATCCACTTGAAGTCCTGATGTGTCAGTTGAATATGATATGGAAGGCATTTTCTTAAGTCCATCTCCACACATATGCATGTAAAAGTGAAGATAACTTTGTCTATTTTTTCCTGATCTATCTTTAGGAATCTTCCCAAATAATTCCAAATGCCTTCTAGGACCTGGTGGTTCCAAAATGGGAGCAAGTGGTTATGTAGCATTACCTAAACCATAATATTCATAACCATCATTATGGTGGCATCAAAACTGGGAAACCATTAGGTTATAAAGAGACTTTCTCCTCCCAAAAACCATGGTACTTCATTTATGACATAATCAAAGTCTTTTCGATTATCGAACTGAACCAGAAATAGTTAAGTTTAACTTGGTGTAGTGTAGAGTTAGGTAATGTGTGTTTCTTTACTATGTAATTTTTTAACTTACAATCCAATGGTCACAATATGTTCTAGACATGAAGTGATCCAACGGTTCATTCTCTCCTTGGCATTACCGACACTTGATCTGTGGCTAAACTCCCGATTGGTAGATGATTTCTATTTAAAGAGCATGGAGGGTCATTTGTAGGGTGACCGTTCATGAGAGAAGCTTACATAAATTTTCTTTCTTTCATTAATAAATTTTCTGAAGTGGTCGCATTGGCTCAATCCATGGATTGTTTCACTCTTTGAGGGTTTTAACCACGTCAAGAATACTGGTGTATTGATCTGTAATCTGTTTGTGAACGGTGTCCTTTGATGTTCTATCTCAGGAACTTACCCTGTAAATTCCTACATGCGATCTTGTTCCTCTTCCAAAGGTAAGAAAACTTGTTAGATGTAAATGGGTTTACAGAACCAAGTTTCGACTAAATGAAAAAGTTGATAAACTTAAATATCGTCTTGTTGCTAAGGTATTTTCACAAGTTCAAGGAATTGACTATATTGAAACCTTATCCCTTGTTGCTAAAATGAACTCTATCTGCCTTGTTCTTTCCCTTGTTGCCTCTTTCAAATGGGAAGTCCATTAGATGGATGTTAAATCTGCCTTCCTGCATGGGGACTTGTATGAAGAAATCTATATGGAACAACCTCCTGGCTTTATAGAAATAGACTCCAGCCTTGTATGTCGACTTAAGAAACCACTTTATGGTCTCAAGAAAGTCCCTCAAGATTGGTATGCCAAAATGGATAGCTCATTTAGATACTAGATTTTCTAGGTGTCCTTCTGACAATAATGTCTACACCAAGAAAGTGGGAAAGTCTCTTATCCTTCTTATTCTTTATGTTGATGATCTTATCCTTAGTAATAGTGATACAAACCTTATAAACCATGCGAATTCTATCCTTAAAAATAATTCTGAAATGACAGACATAAGACAATTGAATTATTTTCTTGGTCTTCAAGTCTTGCAATCAAATGAAGGTATTTCCCTTTCCCAATCCAAGTATGCATGTTATCTTCTATGCCACTTTCAGATGGAAGACTGTAAGCCAGCCCCTTCTCCCTTTCACTCTGGAATCAAACTTTCAGTCACTTGTACTTCCCCTGAAGTTGATGCTACCTTATACAGTCAACTTGTACGAAAAAATTTCTATCTGACCCATACTCGTCTTGACCTTTCCTTTCTTGTTGGCCTTATTACCTGGTTTATGCAAAACCAACATGAAAGTCATTGGAAAGAATCTAAATGAATACTTCCTTATGTTCGAGGTACAATTCAGTTCAGGATCCATTACTATACAGAAGCATCTCCTCTATTTCTTCGTTTCACTGAATCTGATTGGGCTAGTGACCCTGATGATCAGAAGTCTATTGTCGGTTATGTCTTCACTCCTGGTTCTGGACCTATTACATGGTATTGCAAGAAACAAAGTGTCATTTCTCTTTCTTCAGTAGAAGAAGAGTATTGTGGAGTTGTATCAGATAGTAAGGAAGCCCTATGAATTCATCATATCCTTTAAGAGTTTGGCTTTTAGGACCAGCATCCAACTACACTTTGGTGTGATAATCAAAGTGCCATTCAACTATGCAAAAATTAAGTCCAAAATTAGCGCGACAAACACATTTAACTACACATGCACTTCATCAAAAGCTCATTCATGACCATGTTCTTGAAGTACAATATTGTTCAACAGATGATCAAGTTGCAGACATCTTTATAAAGGCTCTCACAGAGGCAAAGTTTACTAAATTTCAATTTATGGTTGGAGTTGAGGAAGTTGTCACTAAGGAGCGATAGGCTCTAATGCCTCCTTCCTTCTCCTATTGTGTCATATTTGTACATCCTTCGATCCTATCCCAAGTTGTTCTTAAGGGGGCATGTTAGGATATTCCGACACATAGGAAATAGTTAAGTATAACTTGGTGTAGTGTAGAGTTAGGTAAATTGTGTTTCTTTACTATGTACTTTTTTAACTTAGAATCTGACGGTCACAATATGTTCTAGACATGAAGTGATGTGACGGTTCATTCTATCCTTGGTATTAACGACGCTTGATCCATGGCTTAACACCTGATTGGTCCATTATCTCTATTTAAAGGGCATGGAGGGTCAATTATAGGGTGAAAATTCATGAGAAAAGCTTATGTAAATTTTCTCTCTTGTTAATAAATTGCCTAACGTGGCCACGTTGGCTCAAGCAGTGGATTGTTTCCCACTTTGAGGGTTTTAACCACGTCAAGAATATTCGTGTATTGATCTGTGATTTGTTTGTGATTGTTGTCCCTTGGTGTTTTATCTGAGGAACTTGCCCTGTAAATTCCGACATTCACATACAGATAAAATGCCATAATCTCTAGTCCAGTTGAGGTAGATCCATTGATGTAGATCTTCGAATGTTGTCCAAAAACCATTAAATTGGCATATGATAGCAGTTTCTTGTGAAAGTGAAAACACCACTTACTTCTAGTAATTTTATTGACATATCTCGAGCTTTCTCCATATTCTCTACGAGGTACAAACCAAGGATTGTCAGATTTGGGGTTTGTTTGTTGTTTGTGGTGCCATTCCCTCTTAATGCATTCTTAAATGAGACTAAACCCTTGCCAATGGAATATGATCCATTTGGAATGCTTGCTTATGGGACACCACCTTGCAATCTTAAATTCAGGATAATCGTAGAGTTTCTATAAATACCATAGTATTTCAAATGGATCACATCCTACAACACTTTTCCTGAAGAAAATCGTACTTTGTAATGATGTAGGTATACCTATGATATTTTGGGCACTCTTCTTCATATCTTTGACCAAATATGTTCCCCAAACCCTTAGAAAGATCGATTTGTGAGTAAGGATTTTCATAAATGTCTAAAACAACTCCTCCTAATTTGGATCTGTGCACTGTGATATGCTTTCTACTTGTCTCTCATTTGGATATTGTTGGATACCTATACCAATAGGTTTCATATTTCATGATTGGCAAATTCAAATGCCAAATATGCTCT